>WBZZ01001214.1:27500-37500 GCA_019918135.1 Paulinella micropora
GCCAGAGCTTTCAAATGTGGATCGGATCGTCTAAAAAACTTGCTTGTTGGCACCGAGCTGGGAAAGCTTTTGACGAAGCCCACGTGCTACATGTCTGACAACGAAGCCAGTGCACAAGCTACCGGCAAGATATTCATCGAAGTCCAAAAGACTGTTGCCAGCGAGCATGCACTTCCCGAGACAGAACGCATCGCCATCACATGTGCTACACATTCAATGTGTCTTGGAGGCGAGAGTATGGCAACTGCTGTAAGCGATGGGATCAAAGCCCAAATCGGTGACAAACCGGACTGGAATGAGATGATTAACCAGGCAAATGCGGTTCAAACATTGCACTTCGCGAATTCGCAAAATTCTTTTCTGCGACCGAAAAACTCTGGCCCTTCGGACATCAAAAGAAGCACAAAGTCTGGTATACCGAACAAGATGACAACCAGGACAAGAAATACTTTTCGTTGCCTCGTTGCGTAGGTACGTGTGCTCCATGATTTTTCTTTTGGCTTACATATAGTATTTCATGACGCATAGGAAATCGCTATCACATATATTTCCAGGTGACGCTACCGTTTTTTGCGATGAGGGAATCCTACCTCCTTTACCTCGGGTAAGATATAATTACTGTGTCTTGTCCTAATTTTTCTCCATGCAGAGTTTTAAGTGTGATTAACATTGATTGTATTATCATGATTGTGTTACAGGCAGCTTTGCAGGGAAGCTTGCATGCAAGCTAAGTGCATACATCGAGAGCGCAGAACTTCTGATCGGATTGCAAATTCATGTAAGATTTTTGTCTACATTTTTCAGCCTCATCGGGTGGTAAACATCTCCACCCCTCCACTGCCTCTTCCTCTTCTCCTACTCCTCTTCTCCTCCTTCATTTCTTCTTCTTCTTCTTCTTCTTCTTCTTCTTCTTCTTCTTCTTCTCCTTCTTCTTAAGCTTATTATCATTATTATTATTATTATTATTATTATTATTATTATTATTATTATTATTATTATTATTATTATTATTATCTTTACTATTATCTTTATTTTGGGGGGCACCAATACATGGTTGGGTGTCACCGCCACACGGCGGGGTTGGGGCCGTTGGCAGCTTGTTATGAGGGGTACATAATCAGTGCTCCACTGATTCATGAGACGGAAACTTTTACTGAGAGAAGCTCTCTCACCACGCTTACGGCTCTTGGCTCGGGGTGGCCTCTGGTATCACTCGGGGTGCGGGGGGTGGGGGTTATCTGAGGGGAGGGGGTTGGGCTCAGTGGGTCACTGGACAGGTTGGTTAACTAAACTACTGTCGGTATGAGTGGGAATGAAGGCGACAGGCTCCACACATTTCCACAAGCCTTGAAATCACTCAACTGCCACAGTAGCGACTGCCTGGACGCGGGGCTCCTGACTCACCCTCTCTCCCAGAACCCCTCGTGCTCACTTTGCGGATGCCATGGGGATGCTCTGGCGGAGGGTCGGGACGTGTTGGGTGCATGTGACCGGGCCTGTCACTTAGTGTTCTCGGTAGATGACTCTTTTGTAGCTTCTATCGGACGCAGGGTGGCTTGCCACGACACCTCAATGATGCATAGTACGTCACGTCTCTGACCTGGTTACGGGGGCGGGTAACTGAGGCGGGTTCCTGAAGGCTGGTTACGGAAGCTATGTTATTGTTGTTGGGTTCCTGGCTGCTATGTTATTGTTGTTGGGTTCCTGGCTGCTATGTTATTGTTGTTGGGTTCCTGCTGCTATGTTATTGTTGTTGGGTTCCTGGCTGCTATGTTATTGTTGTTGGGTTCCTGGCGGCGTACATGTTTATGCTTTTTTAAGGGTTGAGCTTTAAATAACCCCACTCGGGTCTTCTTTTATCGAGCTCACCACTCGGTGGATGGAGGCCTGGGGTAGACTTATACGATGTTTTTGATGCTAGGTTCCGTCTCCAGGGATTCGACTGGCATCGCTGCTTTGCCTCACCGCACTGCCTCACCCACACATCCACGCTGGCACACTGTTTCTCCTCTTGCTCTTGTACCTATGTCGCACACAGCTATGAGCTCACGCCGATGAGTGGTTGTGACGAGGTGCACCCAGCTGGATTGCGGGCGAGCCACGGCGGCCTCGCTTTCGCTCTCTCTCTCTCTCTCTCTCTCTCTCTCTCTCTCTCTCTCTTTTTTTTCTTTTTTTTTTTTTTTTTTCTTTCTTTTTTTTTTTTTTTTTTTTTTTTTTTTTTTTTTTTTTTTTTTTTTTTTTTTTTTTTTTGTTGTTGTTGCTTTGCTTTGCTTTGCTTTGGGCGAGGCCTAGCTTTCACATGGGCGGGCTGAGCCTATGAGGGGCGCACGATAAGCGTTCCATTGATTTATGAGACGGGTCCCAATTACTGAGAGTAACTCATGTGAGTTGCTATCATACTCATGGCTCTTGGCTCGGGGTGGCCTCTGGAATTACAAGGGGTGGGCACTGGGGGAGGGGGTTGTGTTCAGAGGGTCACCGCGAAGGATGGTCAACCAAACTACTGTCGGTCGGAGTTTGTACGAAGGCGAGAGGCCCTACACCTTACCACAAGCCTTGAAACGACTAAATGACCTAAGTAACGACGGACCGGAGCGGGGCTCCTGGCTCACCCTCTCTCTCAGCACTCTTCGTGCTCATCCTGCGGATGCCATGGGGTTGCTCTGGCGGAGGGTTATGGGGTGGTGGGTATACGTGCACGGGCCTGTCACTCTGTGCTCTCGGTAGATGACTCACTTGCAGCGTTTATCGGACGCAGGGTGGTTTGCCACGACACCTACCTCGATGATGCACAGCGGGTCTGCCTCGTGCCTGGTTACGGATGCAGGTGAGTGTTTGTGTGTATTCCTATACATACATACACGTATGCTTTTTAAGGGTTGAGCTTTAAATAACCCCACCTGGGTCCTCATTTATCGAGTTTACAACTCGATCAATGCGGCACCGGGGTCCCATACCACTTATGTCAGGTTCTTATGCGAAGAGCGCGGCCGCTAGTGCTGGCCCTATGGGTCAAGGCGGTAATCCTTCAGGTTTAGACGTTCCCCGTGGGAGTGCGCCTGCGGGTGGCGATGGCTACTCGGCCGGGGTGGGGTGGTCGAGTGCTCGCGTACCTGACGGGCAACCTGAATCACGTAGAGCCAGCAATCCTGCTGCATCTCGATCACCCTCCCCAACCTCGGAAGAGAAGTCACGTCCGGAAAGGTCTGGTCACGGCGTGTGGCAAGCGGTACCGCCACCGAGGAGGTGGCGGAGGAAGGTACGAAATGAGCTGGATAAGAGATGTTGCATAGTATGGGGGCTATCGCATGTCTCTCAGACAGTGGTCATGGCGCGAGAGCTCCGAATTCTCGGTCTCGGGGAAGTCGAGGTGGAATTCGCGGGCAGAGGTAGTGGGCGACATTTGCGGATTAAATGTGCGTCTTGTGAGGAGGCGGAGAAGATGGTGCGGCTGCTGCGGGAGCGTAAGTTCTTCACGGGAAAGGTTCACGTTGCGACGGGTAGGACTTTCCGGGAAAGAGAGAAGCAGCGGGCTGCACGGGGAGGTGCCCAGTATGTAGAGATGCAGAGGGAGCTTCGCAAGCAGGGATTTGGCTACTGGGTGCTCGACGTGGAAGTCGACGAGCCCCAGGGCGAAGCCTCAAGCGGTGAATCTCCCTTGGCGGAGTGGG
The DNA here is from genome assembly GCA_019918135.1 of Paulinella micropora. Classification (NCBI taxonomy): domain Eukaryota; phylum Cercozoa; class Imbricatea; order Euglyphida; family Paulinellidae; genus Paulinella; species Paulinella micropora. Next base: position 31,172 of record WBZZ01001214.1, read on the forward strand.
GCGGGATGCGGGAGCTGGAGGAGCTGGGGCGGAGGGTGCAGGATGGGCCGTGGAGGGTGGCGGAGGGCTCCAGGCGGGCTCAACCGAAGCGCAGGCATCGGCATCAGCTTCGTTCTTCCCAATTTGTGAAAGGCTTCCCACTGAGGGTGGCCTCACATAATTGGCAAGGCAAAGTGGGTGCGGATAGCCCAGGCTTTGGGGAATGGCCGGAGCACTACAAGGAGCGAGGCTGGGTGATCGTCGGAGTCCAGGAGCACAACCTATCGTCGCAGAAGGTGGAGAAGCTCCAAGTCGACGGCTTCGCAGTCCTCGGCAAAGCGGCTGCAACTGGTGCGGGCTCGCGTCTCTTGGGGGGGGTCTTGACGTTGGTGGCCAACTATCTGGCACCGTGCGCTACCATTGTACAGGCGCCTGTTCCACACCCACAGCAATTGTGGGTGAGGCTGTCGTCTGGGAGCGCGACGGCGTCGGATGTGTTCGTCGGCAACGGCTACTTCCCCCAAGAAAATCAACGAGAGGAATCTATTGCAGCCTATGAGGCGTGGCAGGCGGCCGTCTCCTACTTCGCCACCAAAGGTCATGTGGTTACGGTTGGTGATGCTAATGCTAAGCTGGGGCCCGCCAGAATAGCGCGGGAGGAGGGAGTGGTGGGCCTCTTTGGCGAGATAGATGGGAGGGGTAGAGGGGTTAGGAGTGAGAATGGTGAGTTGCTGGCTGCGATGCTTGTTGCCACGGGGTTGCGCAATCTCAGTGGGTTTTCGCAACCACGGGGGGACAAATATTGGTGGTCTAGGCAGGAAAATGTAGGTGGACGAAGGCATCTACTGGATTACATCTGCGTCTCTTCCGAGCTGGCGGAGGAGGCAAGCTTCGGCGTCGACGAGGTAGACCTTGATACCGACCACAAAGCTGTGTGGGCGGAACTGGTCTGGGGGGGACAGCCACCCCCCAAAAAGCAGGTAAAGAGGTACAAAGCATTCAAGGCAGAGCGCTTGATAGGCAGGGTAGTTGAGGGTAAGGAGAGTGAGCTGTCTAAGCTTAGGTTGAAGTACGACGAGACCTTTGCAGCTGGTATATCGGGGCTGTTGCCAGATGGCCTCCCAGATCTATCAGCAGTGGAGGACCCGGATGAGCTTCAGCAGGAGGTAGATAGGGTCGCTAGCTTAGTGGTCCGAGCTTTCACGGGCGCAGCCGTGAAGGTCTTGGGAGTTCGGGTGATTAGGCCAGGGTTTACTAATGCATGGTTTGATGAGAGTCTTAGGGAAGCGATTGCGCGACGGAGAGAGGCATACGGCCTCTGGCGAAGGAATGAGGCCAACCGAGAGGCCTGGCAAAGATATAAAGAAGCGAGGAAGGCGGTCAGAAGGTTATGCAAGGAGAAGAAGGAGCAAGCGTGGAAGCGGGTCCAGAATGACACCGCTGCCAACTTCAGGAGCGCTACCATGGCCACGTACTGGAAGCTGTCAAAGCGTTTGGGCGGGGTTCGGCGGTCGAACGCTTCTGCTCCTGTTCGGAAGCCCGATGGCACTCTGGCATGCACACTCCGGGAAAAACTACAAGAATGGGAAGAATACCGCCGACGTATGGTGGTCCCCAAAGAAAACCAGTTTTTGGAGGATGCATGTGTAGAGGAAGTCGGTTCTGATGAGGAAGCAGCGCGGATTGAGCCCGAGCGGAAGGCCCGCGAAACCTTCCAGTATAACGACAACCTGCGCGACCAATTCGAGGCCATGGCGCAAGCCGAGGAGATCCGGACTGAGACGGGCCCGCTGGACTATGATTACACCGAGAAGGAAGTGGAGCTCTGCCAGGAAAATCTCCAGAATCACAAAGCGTGCTCACCGGATAAGATCAAGAACGAGATGCTCAAGTACGGAGGCACGCGGATTGTGAGCTTTCTGGTGCGCTTCTTCAACTGGTTGAAATCGTGCGAATACACCCCCAGCGACTGGGGCAAAGCGATTATCGTCAACATCCCAAAAGGAGGCGACCCAACCGATCCGGAAAATTGGAGAGACATCGCGATTCTGAGCTGTCTGGGTAAGATGTATCTGTCCCTTATGGCGGCGAGGCTTACGGCTTTCATCGATCAGCCGGGCAGGCTTCGCCCAGAGCAGGGTGGGTTCCGGCCAAAACGTAGTACGGGGGACCAGATTTTTGTCCTTAAGGAGTGTCTGCGCCTTAGACAACAAGCTGGCCTCCGTTCTTTCGTTTTGTTCGTGGATCTGAGAAAGGCATTCCCTACGGTTTGGCGGGCCGGGTTGTTTCAGAGGCTAACCCAGATGGGGGTACAGGGCAAGTTCTATCGCATTCTGCGGCGTTTTTACCGAAGAACGTCATCGCGAGTGCTAGTCGATGGCGAACTCACTGGTGAAGTGCTGGAAGAGATGGGAGTTCAGCAAGGGTCGCCGTTGTCACCGTCGCTGTTCAACGTCTTCATGGATGAGCTAACGGTCCGAATCGCGAAAGAGTTGGAGATCGAGGACCTCAACCGCATCGAAGACATACGGACCCTGCTTTACGCCGACGACGTTGCGGTAATTGCGCATAGTGTCACGGAGCTTCAACAGATTGTAAATGTCGTGGCGACATTCGTGGAGGACTATCGGCTTGAAATCAACCTGAAACCGGGCAAGACAGAAGTCATGCCGATATACGGGCACGCCAAGTCAAAAAAGTCGCCCCCATGCGTGAGGTTCCGGGGCAAGGTTCTCAACGTCACCGACCACTACAAATACCTGGGAGTTCTGCTCACGGACACCCTCTCCGATAAACCGCAAGCGAAGCGGGCGGCGGAAATCACTGTAGCGGGAACGGCTGCCTGCTACCCCCTCTGGATTGCCCATGAAGTTCCAGCGCGTCTTCGGCTGATGAATTGGCAGCAAATGGTTGGCGCAAAGTTGCTTTACGCATCGGCTTTTTGGGATCTGCCGGGCGCCAACAAGCTGAGTAAGCTGGAGGGCGCGTTGGTAGCGCCCCTGCGGGTCATCTTGGGTGTTGGTACGCGCACAAGCGGCTGCATCACCAGGGGTTTAGGCCGCACGCCGAGTTTTAGCATCCTTGCCAAGGCGGCCCGGCTTCGGTTCCTAGGGCGCATCGAGTTACTGGGCAACACAGCGCTAACACGCAGGCTTTACAACACGGGTCGGTGCAAATGGAAGGAAGATACGGAAAATTTGATCTTAGCAGATCACAGGCTGCGGGAGGGCTTGGATGCGCTCAAGCGGGTCGTGAACGAAGATGGCACGGTAGATGATAAGGACTGGCGGGCCGCTCTGGCGAACTGGAACGAGGTGGTAAAGCAATGGTCTGTCCGGCAGGAAGTAGCTGGCTGGGAGCGGCAGGCTAAGCCCTCTGATGGGCTTAGGGTGCTGCTTAGCCAGATGTCTTCCCGCTCTGCTTTCCCACGTTGGCGGGCGCTGGAGGGGGGAAGTCACAACCTCATCAGAAGGCGATTGTTGAGCTGCAACAATCGCCTTCGCCTCTACCGATCCAAATTTGGCTCATGCTCGCCGGACTGCTCAAGCTGTTTCGCCTTGTGTGGCACTGAGGTTAACGAGTCGTTACGTCACTTCCTGCTGCATTGCCCAACGTTTGCGAGCTCTCGTGAGGCACTGTTTAAGTTTATCGATGAGGCGCAAGCCCGGCAGCCCCTCATGCTGAATCGAGGAGGGCTTTATCACAGGGAACTGCGGGAGGCAGAGGAGGAGATGAGGCTCTTCAAAGAGGAATGGCTGAAGGGGGAGGATGAAAAGATGGCGGCGATGCTCGGCGTTTTGTTTATCCCTGTCCCAGAAGAGGTGGAGGAGGAGTTAGGAAGGTTTGTTGCCACCATCTGGAAGGAGTGGGAGGAGTTGGAGGCGCAGACCAGGGAGGCAGAGGGGGCGGAGGAGGAGGAGGAGGTGATCGACCTCACGGTCGTTCAGGAGGTGGGTAGAAGGAGGGGAAGGCCTAGTCAGGTAGAATGTCTGGCTAGATCTGTTGTAGGTGGAGGTCAGCGCAGCGTCGCGGACTTCTTCTCGGCAGATAACTCCTCTCACTCCTTGCACCCACTTGCACATGCACAGCACGCTCATTTGCACATTGCACTGCCAGTCGAGTCTTTGGAGCGGAGCCGCGTCACCGAACGGTCCCGTGCTACCAATGGAGGCACATGTCCGACAGGATCAAAGGCCAATTGACTGATAAGTCTATTATTATTATTATTATTATTATTATTATTATTATTATTTATTATTATTATTATTATTATTATTATTATTATTATTATTATTATTATTATTATTATTGATGTTGCTATCAAGTATCGTGGATATGATATGGCCCTCAATGGCATTGTAATTTTGAAAGTAGGCGGCTAAAGCTGTGGGCTGGCATGTTCTGGACGCGATCCCTTTTCTCAAGAAAATCCACTCAACTTTGCAAGAGTGGGTGGCAACAGGCTTTCCCCCCCAAGAGACGCGGTCTACATATTCTTCTACTAGAATCTCTCCCTCCCCTCTCCCCCCAACCCCCACGCCCTTTTTTCTCTCAGTAATGACATTGCATGTGTGTGTGTGTTTACATGCATCATTATATGTGTACATGTGCACGTGTGCATGGTTTAGTTGTATGTATGTATTTATGCATGTATGTATGTATGTATGCATGTATATTTCATCATGGCATCATCACCAGCACGGCCACCACTACCATCGGTATCATCATCATCACCACCACCACCACCACCACTACTACTACTACTACTACTACTACTACTACTACTACTACTACTACAAGCATCTACTACTACTACTATTACTACTACTACTACTACCATCACCACCACCACGCACCACCACAAGTAGAAGTAGTAGTAGTAGTAGTAGTAGTAGTAGTAGTAGTAGTAGTAGTAGTAGTAGTAGTAGTAGTATTTAATAATAATAATAATAATAATACTATATCTGAGGCGTACTGATGCAGCTAATGGCATATCCTCAAAGGACATAAGCCTCCAATACCCTTGTTCGAGGTCCTCCACCCCCCCGTGTCAGTCTCTCGCCTGATGATCGGGGCCACCGATGGAGCTCCTGAGGGCAAGACTGCACTAAGCCGAGGTTATTCCGCAGTCCCAGCAACCTCTTGCAAGACGTCACCGAATGTGCAAGTGCATACACCAAGCGCGGTTGCTAGAGCTGCCTCGAAACCCCACCCATAACAATCTGGTGTCTGCCGGGTCCTGGGCTATCAACCAGCATATGCGGAGTTTAAGATCTTTTACGCGCGCAACGACCCTCCTCCCAATAATAATAATAATAATAATAATAATAATAATAATAATAATAGTGCTTCTCTGTCAATGGCTGATGCATTTCTGCACATGCGCCTCCATCGAATAATAATAATAATAATAATAATAATAATACCAATAAATTCTTTTGTTGTTGTTGTTGTTGTTGTTGTTGTTGTTTGTGTCCTTGTGTAGTGAAAAGATTTTTCATGGCTTCCCAGTGATTATGGAGCACGTACAGAAGTACAGAGAAGTACACCAAGCTGAGATAAACTCATGGAGGATCATCGACCCTGCCATGCAGACGCTGCGGAGCAACCTCGAACGCAAGGCATGGGAAGCATTCCTGGCAAAGTTTGAAAAACATTTTGGGTGTTTCTGGGATGGCGGTCGCCTAGACCCCGATACGATGCCGCAGGAAGTTAAGGACATTTTAGGCAAGACGAAGCAAACCAACGACAATTCAGAATCAACGTTTGGGATCTTGGACAGACATATGCATGATCGCAATGACGCCAAACTCCCCACTCTATCTGCAGCGACTGCAATTTCGTTTCCTAGACCGTTGAACTGGCTCAAATTCCTCGATGAAATCTTGGACGACAACAATGCCACGACTAATACCATTGTCATGTTCGCTGTTAGTCGGGCACAGAAACTCGAGAAAGACCTTTTGCAAAAGTTTGAAGCAGATCAAAAAGCGGTCGAGAAGCGTGCAAGAGAAATCAGAGAGAAGAAACGCGAAGCGCGTGACAGCAAAGCCGTCCAAACATGTCTGCTGCAAGCAGCAGCTGAAAGCGGTGAACTGTGCAAGTCCAGCGGTGAGTTACAGGAAGGTATGAGCAAGCACAGCAACAAGACAGCACAGCGCAAATTCCTCATGACACAGAAGAGGCTTGCCGTAGCCATGGGCGTCAAAGCAAAAGATCTACCGTCAGGCACACAAGACAGAAAGCATCTTGACGTGCAAGACTTTTTGTCCAGGCTAGGGGCTGCTTTTGACAGTATCGACTGGAAAAGTTTGCAAAAAGTGGATCCCTTTGCTTTGCCCACAGGACCG
>WBZZ01001215.1:40000-42500 GCA_019918135.1 Paulinella micropora
CCAACTGGTCATAGCATGGATTGACCTACAAAACGCTTTTGGAAGCGTAAACCACAACTTGATCCAGTTCGCTCTCTGGTGGTACCACGTGCCCCCTATGTTTGCTCGCATAATCTTTTTATACTACGAACTCTTAGTAGCCACAATCGAAGGGAAAGATTGGTCATCAGAACCCTTTGTTTTTGCTGTTGGCGTTTTTCAAGGATGCTGCATTTCTCCTCTCCTTTTCAACATAGTTTTCAACCTACTCCTTGACCTCCTATCATCCTTGACCAAAAACAACGGTTATCATTTCAAGCATAAGACCTCAACAGATGAAGTCATCGTGCACGAAGCTGCTTATGCTGACGACCTCAAACTACACTGCCGATCCCCGAAACACTGTCAATCGTCCATCAACATGATTGACAAATTTCTGTCATGGTCCAGAACAATGGCCGCGAAACCGCCCAAATGCAAAAGCCTTGCTTTCAAATACTGGACTAAAGCCGACGACTATAAGGGTCTCAAACGATTATTGCCGATCTCGTTCCCACCCTTCGACCCCGTCCTTACTATTACTGGCAAACCGATTGACTTCATCGCTGACAAGCCTTTCAAAGACCTCGGATGGATTGTCTACCATGACCTCAGCGAAAACGAACAACGTGCAACAATCCAAAAGAAGTTCATTCTTTCTATGCAAGCCATCGATAGCTGCTCGATCAATGGCTTTATGAAATTTTGGCTATACCAGCACTACGCTGTCCAGTCACTTGCCTGGCCATTTCTCATTTATGACCTCTGCTTATCTTTCGCCAAAACCCTTGAGAAAATTGCGACCCGCTTCCTCAAAAAATGGGCCAATATCTACAAAAGAGCTCTGGTCTCTTGCCTTTACCGCCCACGCTCGAAATTCGGTCTACAGCTCCAATCCATCGTCTCTTTTTACCAGCGACTTCAAATCAACCGTGCTCAAATGCTGAAGTACTGCCCAGATAAACACCTCTCGTCCATTTATGCGATGAACCTGGCGAAACACGAAACATTTCGAACTATCTGGAAACCAGAGCCTGTGCTCGAAAAGCTTGAGGCACAAGTTGATTTTGAATTCAAACATCGAGGCCAATCCGATCATCTCGGACTTGGCCATGGTCGCTACCCAAAAGAACATTCCATCACAGACCGCAACGACAGGGTTTTAGAATTAGCTGCTGAGACAATACTTGAGACAACCACAGTGCATGACATGGACAAAGCCATGCAAGGGTGCTTCCTTCGTTTTGAAGACGCATGCCCCTTCGACCTCTCCTGGGCTCGCCTCATCGGAACCCGTAATCCCCGTTTAATCTCTTGGGTCATCAACGCAAGCACAAACTCGGTTATTACCCCCGACCTTAGACGTCTGTGGGGAATCATTCCCAACAACAAGTGTGCCCTCTGTTCTGGTCAAGCACATCTATGCCACATCCTCTCCGGTTGCCATGTTGCCCTCAAACAAGGCCGCTATACCTGGCGTCATGACTCTGTGCTCTGCACTATTGAAGCTCCCCTTCAAAAACACATCGAGAGCCATAACAAACGCTCCCCTATAGACCAAAATGAATCAAAGTCTATGTTTGTGAAAGAGGGCGAGCAGAAGCCTAAGAGACAGTCATTTCATCGACCATCCCTGCTTGACACTGCAAACGATTGGCAACTCCAAACCCAATACACCAGTTCTGAGCAAGCCTTTCCTGTCCACATTTGTGTCACTGACCTCCGCCCCGATATCGTTGTCTGGTCACTGTCTACCAAGATATGTATTCTGATCGAGCTAACGTGCCCGGTCGAGGAAAACATCCTTGACGCACGAGCCTACAAGACCAACCGATACAACAAGCTCAAATCTCAAATCAAGGACAACGGATGGACCTGCCACCTTCGACCAATCGAATGCGGGGCTCGCGGCATGGTATCGTTCTCTGTTCATCGATGTTTCCGCGCCTTGGGTTTTTCCCATCCCCAATCCAAATCCCTTTGCTTCAAGCTATCCTCCTGCGTAGCTCGTTGCTCTTTTGCGATTTATCGCTCCTGTGCAGTCAAAAATTGGACTAATCTTCCTCTAGTCCGTATTGGTGACTGCATTCCATCATAGCCGTCCAGTGTTGCATAGCCCGGGCTAGGTCCCTGCGGGGGTTTAGGCCTCATACAATGTCATCATTGTAGCTTGCGCAAGCTTACGGTGCTCAAAACACTTGGACTAACGGCTTCCTTTTCTTTCTCTTCTTCCTTATCCTCCCACTCTCCATTCCTAGATTGCCTTTTTCTTCAACGTCCTTCCTCCTCTTCTTTTTCCAGAACACAGTCTACCCGTGATTCCCATCCCGGACACATGCACAGTACACAAATTATTGTTTGATGTGAAACTGCGTTCCTTTGCAAGGACTACATTCCTTTGCGACATCTCATCTATATCTATCTATCTATCTATCTATCTATCTATCTATCTATCTATCTATCTATCTATCTATCTATCTAT
>WBZZ01001215.1:50000-55000 GCA_019918135.1 Paulinella micropora
ATATATATATATATATATATATATATATACATACATACATACATACATACATACATACATGCATACATACAGGTGGGTTCCCCTGATATGGACTTACGACTTCTGAAACAAGAGGATTATATATATATATATATATATATATATATATGTGCATGCATACATACATACAGATGGGTTTCCCTGAGATGGACTTACGACTTATGACTTAGAAGAGGAAATATATATATATACATATATATTTATATAAAAACATATATATATATATATATATATATATATATATATATATATATATACATGCATACATACATACAGATGGGTTCCCCCGAGATGGACTTACGACTTCTGAAACAAGAGGAAATATATATATATATATATATATATATATATATATATATATATATATATACATACAGGTGGGTTCTCCCGAGATGGACTTACGACTTCTGAAACAAGAGGAAATACTGGTAGATATTTATACATACATACATACATACATACATACATACATACATACATACATAAATGCATAAATGCATAAATGCATACATACATACATACATACATAAATGCATAAATGCATACATACATACATACATGCATACATACATACATACATACATACATACATAGATGACACGCACCCTGCAACATACATACATACATACATACATACATACATACATACATACATACATACATACATGCATAAATGCATACATACATACATACATACATACATACATACATAGATGACACGTACCCTGCAACATACATATATACATACATACATACATACATACATACATACATACATACATACATACATACATACATGCATACATACATACATACAAGAGGAAATACATTGGTGTGTGTGTGTGTGTGTGTGTGTGTGTGTGCGTGTTTTGTTTGTGTGTGTATATGTATGTATGTATGTATGTATGTATCTAGTGTAGTGTAATGTAATGTAATGTAGTGTAATGTAATGTAATTTAATGTAATGTAATGTAATGTAATGTAATATAGTGTAAGATAATTTAATGTAATGTAATGTAATGTAATGTAATGTAATGTAATGTAATGTAATGTAATGTAATTTAATGTAATTTAAGGTAAGGTAAGGTAAGGTAATGTAAGGTAATGTAATGTAATGTAATGTAATGTAATGTAATATAATGTAATGTAATGTGATGTATTGTAATGTCATGTAAGGTAAGGTAAGGTAAGGTAATGTAATGTATGTATGTATGTATGTATGTACGCATGCATGCATGCATGCATGTATGTATGCGTATGTATGTATGTATGTATGTATGTATGTATTTATGTATGTATGTATGTATGTATGTATGTATGTATGCATGTATGTATGCGTGCATGTATGTATGTATGTATGTATGTATGTATGTATGTATGTATGTATGTTGTATGTATGTATGTATATATGTTATGTATGTATGTATGCATGCATGCATGCCATGCATGCATGCATGTATGCAATGCATGCTTGCATGCAATGCATGCAATGCATGCGTGCAATGCATGCAATTCATCAAATGCATGCATCACATGCATGCATGCATGCATGTATGTATTCATGTATGTAATATATGTTATATATGTAATATACCTAATATGCGTAATGTATGTAATGTATGTAATGTATGTAATGTATGTAATGTATGTAATGTATGTAATGTATGTAATGTATGTAATGTTTTTTTTTTTTTTTTTTTTTTTTTTATGTAATGTATGTAATGTATGTAATGTATGTAATGTATGTAATGTATGTAATGTATGTAATGTATGTAATGTATGTAATGTATGTAATGTATGTAATGTATGTAATGTATGTAATGTATGTAATGTATGTAATGTATGTAATGTATGTAATGTATGTAATGTATGTAATGTATGTAATATATGTAATATATGTAATGTATGTAATGTATGTAATGTATGTATGTATGTATGTATGTATGCATGCATGCATGTATGTATGTATGTATGCATGTATGTAATGTATATATTTATGTATGTATGTATGTATGTATGTATGTATGTAGGTGGATGTCAAGTCACAGCTGGACTCATTGAGGAACTCCGCTTCATCATCGTACATCAAGTATGCTTGTATATATGCATGCATGTATTTATGTATGTATGTAGTATGCATGAGCATGTATGTATGTATGTATGGATGGATGGATGTATGTATGTTTGTATGTATGTATGTATGTATGTATGTATGTATGTAATGTATGTCATGTATGTCATGTATGTCATGTATGTCATGTATGTCATGTATGTCATGTTGTATGTATGTATGTATGTATGTATGTATGTATGTATGTAATGTATGTAATGTATGTATGAATGTATGTATGTATGTATGCATGTATGTATGTATGTATTTATTTATGTATGTATGTATGTATGTATGTAATATATGTATGTATGCATGTATGTATGCATGTATGTATGTATGTATGTATGTATGTATGTATGGTATGTATGGTATGTATGCATGTATGTTTGTATGTATGTATGTATGTATGTATGTATGCATGTATGCATGTATGTATTTTATGTATGTATGTATGTATGCATGCATGTGTGTATGTGTGTATGTATGTATGTATGTATGTATGTGTATGTATGTATGTATGTATGCATATATGTATGTATGTATGTATGTATGATATGCATGTATGAATGTGTACAGAGCGACAGTGGATCCATTGTATGTATGTATGTATGTATGTATGTATGTATGTATGTATGTAATGTATGTATGTAATGTATATATGTATGTATGTATGTTCATTCTCACATACTAACTATGTATGTATGCATGCTAGCATCTTTGATATGTATGTATGAATGTATGTATTGTACGAATGAGTGCATCCAATCTGTCCAGGAACTCCGAAGAGACGAAAGCACAATGCATGATATACATTTATGAATCTGTGCATTGTATGAACGGATGTATCTAAGGAAATAGTGAACAATTTCGGCCACCTCAAATTTTGGCAAATAAAAAAAAAAAACGCATCTTGCGGTGACAAGACTAGGGAAGAATTCCGGCCACCAAAAGTTTTGTGCAAAAACAACGTATTCTGCGGTGAACACATCACTGGCCGAAATATTTCCTGGCCGAAATTTCTTGACTCGTGCTTAGGTCGCCGGAGGAGTCGGAAGCTCAGCTGCCCGTGGCGGTGTCTGCGTTATGCTTCGTGTTCGCCCGCCAGCTGATGCTGAGCGCCCGCACAGCCCTCCAGGGACTACGTGACCTTCCCCCTCGGGACTTTCCACAGCAGCAAGACAGACGTACCCAGGCTACGTCTAATACAACCTCGACCTCAGCCCTGCACGTGATTCGCACCTTGCCCGGTTGGCTGCGCCTGCTGCGGCCTTTACTGACCGTTCTACCTTTGCTTATCCCTTCTGCTGTCCATTCGGCTAACAGTGACACTGAGGATAGCACGGGAAAGAATTCCGGCGCAGGTTCGCTCTCGTTCACTTAACTTTTTTTTTTTTTTTTTTTTTTTTTTTTTTTTTTTTTAATGTGAATATTGGCCTTTTGCTTCTATGTTTGTACCTTACCTACGATTTGTGTTGTTGTTGCTATTCTCACACTGTTCTCAATGATTCCAGATGTACTAGATAGATAGATAGATAGATGGATAGATAGATAGATAGATAGATAGATAGATAGATAGATAGAGATAGATAAGTAGGTTGGTTGGTTGGAAGGTAGGCAGTTGGGTAGATAGATAAATAGATAAATATATAAATAGATATACATATATATATATAATGATAGATACGTACGGTACGTAGATACGTGTACGTACGTGTACGTACGTGTACGCACGTGTACTTACGTACCTATGCATGCATGCATGCATGTATGTATGTATGTATGTATGTATGTATGTATGTATCGTTTTTTTCTGTTTTGTTAATCTTTTTTTCTTGTTCTATCTATCTACTATCTATCTATCTATCTATCTATCTATCTATCTATCTATCTATCTATCTATCTGTCTATCTATCTATTGAAGCTCCCCTTCAAAAACACATCGAGAGCCATAACAAACGCTCCCCTATAGACCAAAATGAATCAAAGTCTATGTTTGTGAAAGAGGGCGAGCAGAAGCCTAAGAGACAGTCATTTCATCGACCATCCCTGCTTGACACTGCAAACGATTGGCAACTCCAAACCCAATACACCGGTTCTGAGCAAGCCTTTCCTGTCCACATTTGTGTCACTGACCTCCGCCCCGATATCGTTGTCTGGTCACTGTCTACCAAGATATGTATTCTGATCGAGCTAACGTGCCCGGTCGAGGAAAACATCCTTGACGCACGAGCCTACAAGACCAACCGATACAACAAGCTCAAATCTCAAATCGAGGACAACGGATGGACCTGCCACCTTCGACCAATCGAATGCGGGGCTCGCGGCATGGTATCGTTCTCTGTTCATCGATGTTTCCGCGCCTTGGGTTTTTCCCATCCCCAATCCAAATCCCTTTGCTTCAAGCTATCCTCCTGCGTAGCTCGTTGCTCTTTTGCGATTTATCGCTCCTGTGCAGTCAAAAATTGGACTAATCTTCCTCTAGTCCGTATTGGTGACTGCATTCCATCATAGCCGTCCAGTGTTGCATAGCCCGGGCTAGGTCCCTGCGGGGGTTTAGGCCTCATACAATGTCATCATTGTAGCTTGCGCAAGCTTACGGTGCTCAAAACACTTGGACTAACGGCTTCCTTTTCTTTCTCTTCTTCCTTATCCTCCCACTCTCAATTCCTAGATTGCCTTTTTCTTCAACGTCCTTCCTCCTCTTCTTTTTCCAGAACACAGTCTACCCGTGATTCCCATCCCGGACACATGCACAGTACACAAATTATTGTTTGATGTGAAACTGCGTTCCTTTGCAAGGACTACATTCCTTTGCGACATCTCATCTATATCTTTCTATCTATCTATC
>WBZZ01001215.1:65000-75618 GCA_019918135.1 Paulinella micropora
CTACATCTACATCTACATCTACATCTACATCTACATCTACATCTACATCTATATCTATATCTATATCTATATCTATATCTATATCTATATCTATATCTATATCTATATCTATATCTACATCTACATCTATATCTATATCTATATCTATATCTAAATCTATATCTATACATCTATATCTATATCTATATCTACATCTATATCCAGGGCTTCCTCACATCTCCACAGGTATGTGTGTATGTATGTATGTATGTATGTATGTATGTACCTCTCATGATTTGCGGTTTAAAGCTTTTGGTTTATCTGTCTGTATGTATATCTGTCTGTATATATATATATATATGTATGTATGTATGTATGTATGTAAGTATGTAAGTATGTATGTATGTATGTATGTAAGTATGTACGTATGTATGTATGTATGTATGTATGTATGCACCTCTCATGATTTGTGGTTCAAACCGTTTGGTTAATCTGTCTGTCTGTATCTGTCTGTCTTTCTGTCTGTCTGTATGTATGTATGTATGTATGTATGTATGTATGAATGTATGTATGTCTGTATGTCTGTATGTCTGTATGTCTGTATGTCTGTATGTCTGTATGTCTGTATGTCTGTATGTCTGTATGTCTGTATGTCTGTATGTCTGTATGTATAGGGCACAAGATCTACGCACCGTAGTCCGTTTTCACCCCAAGTGCGCCACCCCGGCCTTCGCCAAAGGTCGAGGTTTTACTTACCTGCAGTTGTTTTCCCTCAACCCGCTTCGCGCCAACGAATCCCAGCCATTGCGCCACAAGCCACTCACGGGGAGATTTGGCGGAGTGGCTGGTGTCGGGGGAAACTGGCCAGCGCGGCCCGTGGTCATCGAAGGCCACCACGTCGTTCTGCTGTTCCGGTCGGGTCCCCCGGCGGCCCACTTCGCGGCGGAAGGAGGCAGCAGCGCCGAGCCGCCGGACGGCACAATTGGCAACGGGAGCAAGCCGTCCGCGCGCGGCGTGCTGCCTCAGGACTTGTTCGGGTTCGCGGTAGAGGTGGAGCTGTGGGCGCGCGAGACTGCGAATAATACATCTGCAAATACATCCGCCAAGCCCAAGCAGGAGCTCAGTCAGACGGAGCACAGTGCCAGCGCGCGTTTCACATCTGCGAGTAGTGCAAGCTCCGTGCTGCGCGCAGCACCCACTGCTGCTGCTGCTGCTGCTGCTGCAGCTTCCACTTCCGCATCCAGGATGGTGCACATCCTCCCGGCTCCTGCTGCTGCTGCGGCGGCAGTCACCAGCACAATCACCAACCCATTGAGCAGCGCCACCACTGCAACTGCCGCTGCCATGCCCGGCCCGGCCGGTAACCGCCACAACAACAGCAATAACGCTAACGTCGACAACGTAGCCGGGAGCGCGAATTCTTCTTCCAGCTTCAGCCTGTCTGCGCAGGTGCGCGACGCGATGGAGACGGGGGTGTGGTTGGCTGGTGTGTTGTGCGCGGCCTTGATTCGTGGACAGCGTCCCGGGGAGGCGGAGGCGCATGCTTACCGCTGGCTGCGTTCCACATTTTTCTCGCGAGGTACAGACACTTTGACCAGTAAGTGAGACTGGAGACCAAGACAGCGAAAATTTTGCGGATTTTGCGTTGATTTCCCGGGGAAACGCCAAGACAGGAAAAATTACGAAGTTTGCGGTGGTAATTCCCCGGGAACTTACTCGCATGATTTTGGTTGCCTTTCTGTAGGATTGCAACTGCTTCAGGAGCCCTCTTCTCTCTCCTCCTCGTCCTCGCCCTCGTGGCCTTCCCCACAAGATTGGCTGAGCTTACGCGCGCACGCTGCTCAGCCATTGTTTGGGCTGCCTGTCTCTCCGTCACCGTCTGCGCTCAGCGACCACGGGTCGAAGCTAAGCCAAGACGGTGGAATAGACGCTGTGAATGCGAACGACAAATTGTTGTCCGGGCTGCTAACCCCGCCCCCTTTTGTGTCGATCCCCTCCGCGGTCCAACTGTCTATTTATCTATATTCTATCTATCTATCTATCTATCTATCTATCTATCTATCTATCTATCTATCTATCTATCTATCTATCTATCTATCTATCTATCTATCTATCTATCTATCTATCTATCTATCTATATATCTATCTATTAATCTATCTAATCTAATCTAATCTAATCTAATCTAATCTAATCTAATCTAATCTAATCTAATCTAATCTAATCTAATCTAATCTAATCTAATCTAATCTAATCTAATCTAATCTAATCTAATCTAATCTAATCTAATCTAATCTAATCTAGTCTAATCTAGTCTAGTCTAGTCTAGTCTAGTCTAGTCTAGTCTAGTCTAGTCTAGTCTAGTCTAGTCTAGTCATGTCTAGTCATGTCTAGTCATGTCTAGTCTTGTCTAGTCTTGTCTAGTCTAGTCTAGTCTAGTCTAGTCTAGTCTAGTCTAGTCTAGTCTAATCTAATCTAATCTAATCTAATCTAATCTATGTATCCATCCATCTATCTATCTATCTATCTATCTATCTATCTATCTATCTATCTATCTATCTATCTATCTATCTATCTATCTATTTAATCTAATCTAATCTAATCTAATCTAATCTAATCTAATCTAATCTAATCTAATCTAATCTAATCTAATCTAATCTAATCTAATCTAATCTAATCTAATCTAATCTAATCTAATCTAATCTAATCTAATCTAGTCTAGTCTAGTCTAGTCTAGTCTAGTCTGTCTAGTCTAGTCTAGTCTAGTCTAGTCATGTCTAGTCATGTCTAGTCATGTCTAGTCTAGTCTAGTCTAGTCTAGTCTAGTCTAGTCTAGTCTAGTCTAGTCTAGTCTAGTCTAGTCTAGTCTAGTCCTAGTCTAGTCTAGTCTAGTCTAGTCTAGTCTAGTCTAGTCTAGTCTAGTCTAGTCTAGTCTAGTCTAGTCTAGTCTAGTCTAGTCTAGTCTAGTCTAGTCTAGTCTAGTCTAGTCTAGTCTAGTCTAGTCTAGTCTAGTCTAGTCTAGTCTAGTCTAGTCTAGTCTAGTCTAGTCTAGTCTAGTCGTCTAGTCTAGTCTAGTCTAGTCTAGTCTAGTCTAGTCTAGTCTAGTCGTCTAGTCTAGTCTAGTCTAGTCTAGTCTAGTCTAGTCTAGTCTAGTCTAGTCTAGTCTAGTCTAGTCTAGTCTAGTCTAGTCTAGTCTAGTCTAGTCTAGTCTAGTCTAGTCTAGTCTAGTCTAGTCTAGTCTAGTCTAGTCTAGTCTAGTCTAGTCTAGTCTAGTCTAGTCTAGTCTAGTCTAGTCTAGTCTAGTCTAGTCTAGTCTAGTCTAGTCTAGTCTAGTCTAGTCTAGTCTAGTCTAGTCTAGTCTAGTCTAGTCTAGTCTAGTCTAGTCTAGTCTAGTCTAGTCTAGTCTAGTCTAGTCTAGTCTAGTCTAGTCTAGTCTGTCTAGTCTAGTCTAGTCTAGTCTAGTCTAGTCTAGTCTAGTCTAGTCTAGTCTAGTCTAGTCTAGTCTAGTCTAGTCTAGTCTAGTCTAGTCTAGTCTAGTCTAGTAGTCTAGTCTAGTCTAGTCTAGTCTAGTCTAGTCTAGTCTAGTTCTAGTCTAGTCTAGTCTAGTCTAGTCTAGTCTAGTCTAGTCTAGTCTAGTCTTATCTAGTCTAGTCTAGTCTAGTCTAGTCTAGTCTAGTCTAGTCTAGTCTAGGTCTAGTCTAGTCTAGTCTAGTCTAGTCTAGTCTAGTCTAGTCTAGTCTAGTCTAGTCTAGTCTAGTCTTCTAGTCTAGTCTAGTCTAGTTAGTCTAGTCTAGTCTAGTCTAGTCTAGTCTAGTTCTAGTCTAGTCTAGTCTAGTTTTTTTTTTTTTTTTTTTTGTCTAGTCTTCTAGTCTAGTCTAGTCTAGTCTAGTCTAGTCTCTAGTCTAGTCTAGTCTAGTCTAGTCTACAGTCTAGTCTAGTCTAGTCTAGTCTAGTCTAGTCTTAGTCTAGTCTAGTCTAGTCTAGTCTAGTCTAGTCTAGTCTAGTCTAGTCTAGTCTAGTCTAGTCTAGTCTAGTTAGTCTAGTCTAGTCTAGTCTAGTCTAGTCTAGTCTAGTCTAGTCTAGTCTAGTCTAGTCTAGTCTTCTAGTCTAGTCTAGTCTAGTCTAGTCTAGTCTAGTCTAGTCTAGTCTAGTCTAGTCTAGTCTAGTCTAGTCTAGTCTAGTCTAGTCTAGTCTAGTCTAGTTAGTCTAGTCTAGTCTGTTAGTCTAGTCTAGTCTAGTCTAGTCTAGTCTAGTCTAGTCTAGTCTAGTCTAGTCTAGTCTATCTAGTCTAGTCTAGTCTAGTTCTAGTCTAGTCTAGTCTAGTCTAGTCTAGGTCTAGTCTAGTCTAGTCTAGTCTAGTCTAGTCTAGTCTAGTCTAGTCCAGTCTAGTCCTAGTCTAGTCTAGTCTAGTCTAGTCTAGTCTAGTCTAGTCTAGTTAGTCTAGTCTAGTCCAGTCTAGTTCTAGTCTAGTCTAGTCTAGTCTAGTCTAGTCTAGTCTAGTCTAGTCTAGTCTAGTCTAGTCTAGTCTAGTCTAGTTTCTAGTCTAGTCTAGTCTAGTCTAGTAGTCTAGTCTAGTCTAGTCTAGTCTAGTCTAGTCTAGTCTAGTCTAGTCTAGTCTAATCTAGTCTAATCTAATCTAATCTAATCTAATTTATGTATCCATCCATCTGTCTATCTATCTATCTATCTATCTATCTATCTATCTATCTATCTATCTATCTATCTATTTAATCTAATCTAATCTAATCTAATCTAATCTAATCTAATCTAATCTAATCTAATCTAATCTAATCTAATCTAATCTAATCTAATCTAATCTAATCTAATCTAATCTAATCTAATCTAATCTAATCTAATCTAGTCTAATCTAGTCTAGTCTAGTCTAGTCTAGTCTAGTCTAGTCTAGTCTAGTCTAGTCTAGTCATGTCTAGTCATGTCTAGTCTTGTCTAGTCTTGTCTAGTCTAGTCTAGTCTAGTCTAGTCTAGTCTAGTCTAGTCTAGTCTAGTCTAGTCTAGTCTAGTCTAGTCTAGTCTAGTCTAGTCTAGTCTAGTCTAGTCTAGTCTAGTCTAGTCTAGTCTAGTCTAGTCTAGTCTAGTCTAGTCTAGTAGTCTAGTCCAGTCCAGTCTAGTCTAGTCTAGTCTAGTCCAGTCTAGTCCAGTCTAGTCTAGTCTAGTCTAGTCTAGTCTAGTCTAGTCTAGTCTAGTCTAGTCTAGTCTAGTCTAGTCTAGTCTAGTCTAGTCTAGTCTAGTCTAGTCTAGTCTAGTCTAGTCTAGTCTAGTCTAGTCTAGTCTAGTCTAGTCTAGTAGTCTAGTCTAGTCTAGTCTAGTCTAGTCTAGTCTAGTCTAGTCTAGTCTAGTCTAGTCTAGTCTAATCTAGTCTAATCTAATCTAATCTAATCTAATTTATGTATCCATCCATCTGTCTATCTATCTATCTATCTATCTATCTATCTATCTATCTATCTATCTATCTATCTATTTAATCTAATCTAATCTAATCTAATCTAATCTAATCTAATCTAATCGAATCTAATCTAATCTAATCTAATCTAATCTAATCTAATCTAATCTAATCTAATCTAATCTAATCTAATCTAATCTAATCTAATCTAATCTAATCTAATCTAATCTAATCTAATCTAATCTAATCTAATCTAGTCTAGTCTAGTCTAGTCTAGTCTAGTCTAGTCTAGTCTAGTCTAGTCTAGTCATGTCTAGTCATGTCTAGTCATGTCTAGTCATGTCTAGTCTTGTCTAGTCTTGTCTAGTCTAGTCTAGTCTAGTCTAGTCTAGTCTAGTCTAGTCTAGTCTAGTCTAAGTCTAGTCTAGTCTAGTCTAGTCTAGTCTAGTCTAGTCTAGTCTAGTCTAGTCTATCTAGTCTAGTCTAGTCTAGTCTAGTCTAGTCTAGTCTAGTCTAGTCTAGTCTAGTCTAGTCTATCTAGTCTAGTCTAGTCTAGTCTAGTCTAGTCTAGTCTAGTCTAGTCTAGTCTAGTCTAGTCTAGTCTAGTCTAGTCTAGTCTAGTCTAGTCTAGTCTAGTCTAGTCTAGTCTAGTCTAGTCTAGTCCTAGTCTAGTCTAGTCTAGTCTAGTCTAGTCTAGTCTAGTCTAGTCTAGTCTAGTCTAGTCTAGTCTAGTCTAGTCTAGTCTAGTCTAGTCTAGTCTAGTCTAGTCTAGTCTAGTCTAGTCTAGTCTAGTCTAGTCTAGTCTAGTCTAGTCTAGTCTAGTCTAGTCTAGTCTATCTAGTCTAGTCTAGTCCTAGTCTAGTCTAGTCTAGTCTAGTCTAGTCTAGTCTAGTCTAGTCTAGTCTAGTCTAGTCCTAGTCAGTCTAGTCTAGTCTAGTCTAGTCTAGTCTAGTCTAGTCTAGTCTAGTCTAGTCTAGTCTAGTCTAGTCCTAGTCTAGTCCTAGTCTAGTCTAGTCCTAGTCCAGTCCAGTCAGTCTCTAGTCTCAGTCTAGTCTAGTCTAGTCTAGTCTAGTCTAGTCTAGTCTAGTCTAGTCTAGTCTAGTCCTAGTCTAGTCTAGTCTAGTCTAGTCTAGTCTAGTCTAGTCTAGTCTAGTCCTAGTCTAGTCTAGTCTAGTCCTAGTCTAGTCTAGTCTAGTCTAGTCTAGTCTAGTCTAGTCTAAGTCTAGTCTAGTCTAGTCTAGTCTAGTCTAGTCTAGTCCAGTCCAGTCTAGTCTAGTCTAGTCAGTCTAGTCTAGTCTTAGTCAGTCTAGTCTAGTCTAGTCTAGTCTAGTCTAGTCTAGTCTAGTCTAGTCTAGTCTAGTCTAGTCTAGTCTAGTCTAGTCTAAGTCTAGTCTAGTCTAGTCTAGTCTATCTAGTCTAGTCTAGTCTAGTCTAGTCTAGTCTAGTCTAGTCTAGTCTAGTCTAGTCTAGTCTAGTCTAGTCTAGTCTAGTCTAGTCTAGTCTGTCTAGTCTAGTCTAGTCTAGTCTAGTCTAGTCTAGTCTAGTCTAGTCTAGTCTAGTCTAGTCTAATCTAATCTAATCTAATCTAATCTAATCTAATCTATGTATCCATCCATCTGTCTATCTATCTATCTATCTATTTATCTATCTATCTATCTATCTATCTATTAATCTAATCTAATCTAATCTAATCTAATCTAATCTAATCTAATCTAATCTAATCTAATCTAATCTAATCTAATCTAATCTAATCTAATCTAGTCTAGTCTAGTCTAGTCTAGTCTAGTCTAGTCTAGTCTAGTCTAGTCTAGTCTAGTCTAGTCTAGTCTAGTCTAGTCCAGTCTAGTCTAGTCCAGTCCAGTCCAGTCCAGTCTAGTCTAGTCTAGTCTAGTCTAGTCTAGTCTAGTCTAGTCTAGTCTAGTCTAGTCTAGTCCAGTCTAGTCTAGTCTAGTCTAGTCTAGTCTAGTCTAGTCTAGTCTAGTCTAGTCTAGTCTAGTCTAGTCTAGTCTAAGTCTAGTCTAGTCTAGTCTAGTCTAGTCTAGTCTAGTCTAGTCTAGTCTAGTCTAGTCTAGTCTAGTCTAGTCTAGTCTAGTCTAGTCTAGTCTAGTCTAGTCTAGTCTAGTCTAGTCTAGTCCAGTCCAGTTCAGTCTAGTCTAGTCTAGTCCAGTCCAGTCTAGTCATCTAGTCCAGTCTAGTCCAGTCTAGTCTAGTCTAGTTAGTCTAGTCTAGTCTAGTCTAGTCTAGTCTAGTCTAGTCTAGTCTAGTCTAGTCTAGTCTAGTCTAGTCTAATCTAGTCTAGTCTAGTCTAGTCTAGTCTAGTCTAGTCTAGTCTAGTCTAGTCTAGTCTAGTCTAGTCTAGTCTAGTCTAGTCTAGTCTAGTCTAGTCTAGTCTAGTCTAGTCTAGTCTAGTCTAGTCTAGTCTAGTCTAGTCTAGTCTAGTCTAGTCTAGTCTAGTCTAGTCTAGTCTAGTCTAATCTAATCTAATCTAATCTAATCTAATCTAATCTATGTATCCATCCATCTGTCTATCTATCTATCTATCTATCTATTTATCTATCTATCTATCTATCTATCTATTTAATCTAATCTAATCTAATCTAATCTAATCTAATCTAATCTAATTCTAATCTAATCTAATCTAATCTAATCTAATCTAAGTCTAGTCTAGTCTAGTCTAGTCTAGTCTAGTCTAGTCTAGTCTAGTCTAGTCTAGTCTAGTCTAGTCTAGTCTAGTCTAGTCTAGTCTAGTCTAGTCTAGTCCTAGTCTAGTCTAGTCTAGTCTAGTCTAGTCTAGTCTAGTCTAGTCTAGTCTAGTCTAGTCTAGTCTAGTCTAGTCTAGTCTAGTCTAGTCTAGTCTAGTCTAGTCTAGTCTAGTCTAGTCTAGTCTAGTCTAGTCTAGTCTAGTCTAGTCTAGTCTAGTCTAGTCTAGTCTAGTCTAGTCTAGTCTAGTCTAGTCTAGTCTAGTCTAGTCTAGTCTAGTCTAGTCTAGTCTAGTCTAGTCTAGTCTAGTCTAGTCTAGTCTAGTCATGTCTAGTCATGTCTAGTCTTGTCTAGTCTAGTCTTGTCTAGTCTAGTCTAGTCTAGTCTAGTCTAGTCTAGTCTAGTCTAGTCTAGTCTAGTCTGGTCTAGTCTAGTCTAGTCTAGTCTAGTCTAGTCTAGTCTAGTCTAGTCTAGTCTAGTCTAGTCTAGTCTAGTCTAGTCTAGTCTAGTCTAGTCTAGTCTAATCTAATCTAATCTAATCTTTTCTATCTATCCATCCATCTGTCTATCTATCTATCTATCTATCTATTTATCTATCTATCTATCTATCTATCTATCTATCTATCTATCTATCTATCTATCTATCTATCTATCTATCTATCTATCTATCTATCTATTTATCTATCTGGCTTAGCTGGGCATCGGGTTAATACTTTACCCACAGACTTCCTGGTTGACGAAATCAGAAGCTCCTTTTTTCTGGCATTAGTCGATATTTCATCAGTTGATCTTATCACTTACTCTACGGAATGAACCAAGGCCACTTGAGGTGTCACTGACCCTCTCTTGGGCTTGATTTTTTGAAATGGGTGCCATCTGTCGACAGACAGAGAATTAGGGGATGGTGTGGGTGTGCTGGGCCCGTGGTGGGGTGCCTTATGTGTGCCTAGCCATACGCCTATAAGTCATATGCCGAAATAGCGACGGGAAGCACAATCCTGTTCCCTCAGGGTGCCCTTTCTCGCTTGTTGAGCCCGGAATAAAACCCACAGTGCTCTGTCGGTTTATGCTAGACTGTCGATGTCACAGTCTCGAAACTCCATCTGCTTACTGGGCCCTCTGTAATGGAGGTGGGAGCTCGTTCTGCAAGGGGCGCTTTATGGAACGAGCCCTGGCCCCGCCTGGTACCAGGAAGCTTTGGTATTGCCTGTATCAGTCCCTTCCGTGCAAACATCACGGCTTAGCTGGGCATCGGGTTAATACTTTACCCACAGACTTCCTGGTTGACGAAATCAGAAGCTCCTTTTTTCTGACATTAGTCGATATTTCATTTAATCTAATCTAATCTAATCTAATCTAATCTAATCTAATCTAATCTAATCTAATCTAACTTCTAATCTAACCTAATCTAATGTTATCTAATCTAATCTAATCTAATCTAGTCTAGTCTAGTCTAGTCTAGTCTAGTCTAGTCTAGTCTAGTCTAGTCTAGTCTAGTCTAGTCTAGTCTAGTCTAGTCTAGTCTAGTCTAGTCTAGTCTAGTCTAGTCTAGTCTAGTCTAGTCTAGTCTAGTCTAGTCTAGTCTAGTCTAGTCTAGTCTAGTCTAGTCTAGTCTAGTCTAATCTAATCTATCTAATCTAATCTAATCTATCTATCTATCAATCCATCCATCTGTCTATCTATCTATCTATCTATCTATCTATCTATCTATCTATCTATCTATCTATCTATCTATCTATTTATCTCTATCTATCTATCTATCTATCCATCTATCTATCTCTATCTATCTATCTATGCATCTATCTATCTATCTATCTATCTATATATCTATCTATCTATATATCTATCTATCTATCTATCTATCTATATATCTATCTATCTATCTATCTATCTATCTTTCTATCTATCTATCTATCTATCTATCTATCTATCTATCTATCTATCTAATCTATCTGTCTATTTAATCTATCTGTCCATCTAATCTATTCTGTCTATCTAATTTATCTATATCTATATCTATCTATCTATCTATCTATCTATCTATCTATCTATCTATCTATCTATCCATCTATTTTATCGATTCATATACCTTCCTACCTATCTTTCTACCCACATTTGTGTCTATCCGTCCCCCCCCCCCCCTTTCTCACACACACACACACCTTATTGTCTTTTCCAGTCCTGCTCCAGCAGCCAGACCTTTCTACAGACAAATACCCACCGAACAGCGAACAACAGTTCTTACTCGACCTGATCTTTCACGACGCGAGCGAGCACAGCGGCACGCGCTCACCCCAGCCTATTACCCGCTTGTCCCTCCTGTCCCCGCCATCCAACGAGCATGGCGCCCTTGCAAGCCATACCGAGACCCACAGCCGGCTACTGGCCGGGGCGTTGCTCGACCGGCTAAGGAAAAGTCGCGTGGATCGCCACGTCGTGCAGCTGAGTTTGCGCGGGATCGCCGCGCAAGCCACGCAGGCTGTCTTCGCTGCACTGCTGCACCACACTGGCAGGGTGCGCCAAGCGATGCTGCTGGCCGC
>WBZZ01001216.1:0-17500 GCA_019918135.1 Paulinella micropora
GACACCACCTGCATATGGAGGGTCAAAAATTTCTTTGTTCGCCTCCAATTTGGCTTTTAAAAGCTCCTTCTCCTTCTCCGTGCCTACTCCTTCTTCCAATATTTTCCGCGCCGCCTCTTGAAAATCTTCATCAGACATCTGCTTATGCTGCTTGAGGGGTTCTCTGTCCTCCTCCAAGCCTAACCCGAGACATCATCTAGGCCCGTCTTTTCATACGTGACCGTGTCCGGCTCATCATCTTTGCCGAGCTCCACCAGCATGTCAATAAGTTTCGCGTATTGCAAAGGAGCCTTACGGGTGTAGAAACCATCAAAGCATGTGAATGCTTGCGGTATCAATTTCAACTTGTCGAGGTCTCTGAGCTTCCGCTTGTATGCACTGCTCTGCTCACGAGTTCCCAAACGACAAGCCACCACTAGCTGTTGCTTGCGAGAGGGTACCGGTATAGGATGATCAATAAGCCGGTCCCTTATTTCCTGCGCCCATATCGCCTTCTCGTTATACGGCAGGATAATAGTATACGGTTTATTATTTTCAAATAAAGTCCGTAAGCATTTCTTCACTTCAGTTAGTGAACGCGGCCACGTGGGCTCGTCACCCCAGAAATCAGTAATAAAACATTTAATAGTTTCTGGTGGAGTATCCGGGATTCGCCCCGTTCTCCTTGGTACAAACGCCTCCCTTTTTTCTTCTCCTACTTTCGCATGGAAACAGTATCCGTTAGTAATATGGACATCTGTTCCTACTCCTTCCGCAAATCTCGCTAACGACAGGCTTCTTTGTGCGACACATATAATCTCCTCCTTTCGCTTCTCGATTAAGTCGTCAATAGACTTTTTGTCCCAATGGCATGTCGGAACTGTGACAGTGCACACTTGGGATTCCCAATTGTCGGTCCAGGACAGTTCATCCGGTCTTACGACATGGGGGTGAACGTACACCTCAAGTGCCTCATGTGCGATGGCCAACTTTTTGTGATCCGTCGCTAGACTCAGCTCATAAGCCTCATAAGAGTCAGTAGCGTTGAAGGGATCAATATCGTTCTCTTCTCCTCTTTTTACTCCATATATCACTCGCCGTGCGGCGCAATCAATCACAGCCCCCATCGTAGCCAATTGGTCATACGATAGTAATATTGACCCGTGGTAACCGGGGACGACATAGAGGTCCATACGGTATACTCGTGCGGATTTCAATTTAAAGGTCAGTGTAATGATTCCCGTGATATCCGTCCGGCTGCTCACTCCTTTGAGAGTGCCCGTTGACTTTTTCATATTTCCGTCCACCCAGTCCCGGTATCGATTAAAAAACTTCCGGCCGACAATATTAATATTCGCCATCGTATCATTATCAACTTTTAATATTGTCTTCAATGTTTCACAATAAAGTTCCGTATAACACAGAGCATCGGGCCTGTGTATATTGGCTGCGAGAACAAGAACTTTACGTTCCAAATTTTGGAGTCTTGTCTCTAAGTTTTTCAACTCCTCCTTCTTCTCCTCCTGCTTCACCTCATTAACATTTTTATTATTCTGCGGTACTGGTGCGTTTACTATTTGAGCGACATTGTCTTGTGGTACTTGAGTACACACATTGTCTTTTTGCTCGCCACCCGCCGCGACCGTAGACATTGAGTCTGTTCGTGGTTGTTTGCTTGGCCGATGCGATACGTCTGCCATTGGCCTCCTCGCCTCCATCGCAAGTCTCGCCTTCCTATTTGCATCAGTTATCATTGGTAACCGTGCTGTATGAACGGGTATGAGACTACCTTGGGGCTGCAGTCTCTGTGCACCCACATCTTTGTTTTCACATAGAGGAAGCGTTGGCCCAGTCTGCACAACAGCATTAGAAAGCACTGTGACTTTAGGGTTAAACTTCACAGTCTTCTCCTTCCTCTCTTCTTCCCCCTCCAGTCATTCCACCACCTCGAAACGATTACCTTGAGTAGTGTCCGGGTAGGATGACGTATCGGTCTCCGAGGCAGTGTTGCAGGCCTGAGCTCGACCGAAATTTGGGTTGGAGCTTGCCCACGAGCCTCCTCCTCCTCTGGGTGGGGGGGCTGGAGCTCGAACAGCTCTCCCTCCATAAGGGGTATATCCCCGACCTCCTCCTCTTCCTCTCTGAGGGGTTTCCTGCCACCTCGAGGCTCCTCTCCATGTTCCTCGTCCTCGTCCTCCTCCTCCTCCTCCTCGTCCTCCTGCTCCTGCTCCTCCTTCTCGTCCTCTTTGAGAGGCCTTTAAGTTCTTTTGTCTCTCCCTTTCCTCCTTCTTCTCCTTTATCCTCTTCATGTAGGTAATGATTGCCTCTCGTAACTCCTCATCATCACACATATTGGCATACCAACCTTCGTTCACAGCGGCAATCTGAAGCATATTGAAAAGGCCCGGTTCCTTGCCTTCCGTCCTGCTCAGAAAATTTGCCCTTGCTGTTGGGTTCTGCCTATCATGATTGAAAGAGCAGTCTCTGTTCTCCATCTGTGCCTTACACTGCAAGCCCGCGAACCACCTCCAACATGCGGTCTTCAGGTCTGGCTCTCTCTGTCTCTTCCAACCGGCAACTCTGTTTGTGTACGTGGCTTGTGCGCCAACAGGTACACCGCCTGCCTGTGCCGTATGTGCCTCCGTGAGCGAGTCCATGTTTGAGCATGCACTCATCACTTCTTGAAACAGTGCTGACGGAGCAACGCTTTGAACCGTATTTTCGAACACGTGTGTCTCGAGGAAGTTCTTGGACTTAACTGAGCTAAACGTCGAGCATTGTTGTATGAGCTGAGTAAGCTTACTCGGGTTAACTGTGTGTAACGCCGAAAAGAAATAGAGGATGATCGACTTGCGGCCATAGAATAGCCCATAGGAGGAAACTACCTCCGTAAGGGTCGCCGCCAAGCCAACAGCACTCCTCAAACTCATCGCCACTGTCTCAAAGATTTCAAATCCTATGAGAGTACCAGTGCAGAGATGCTGGTATCCATGAGATTGAAAATATGAAATGAGTGTGGCCACCGCCAGTTCACACTGAGCGTCTAGGCCTGTTGCATTGTTTCTCTTAATCTCCTCCTTCTTTCTCAAAAACTTGTACTGTGTCAGATCAAATCCCTCCGAGACTAGATATTGGTCAAAAACAGTAACAAGGGCCTCGTATTCCTGCGTTTCGTCGCAAGGAAAAGCCTTCATGCAGGCATTGATCTCTTTGAGCTTGCTCAAAAGCGAAGCATCAGAGTCTTTGTCTGAGCTCGTCTTGGCATATAGCATGAGACTTGCCACTCCTCCTTTCTTCCCCTTGAAGGCATTTATGATGTTCTGTCTGTCCTTCTTCTCCGTGTTTGTGACCACCACCGTAGTTGAGCCCGAGGGTGCAGGGGCTGGTGGGGCAGGAGCTGGTGGGATCAAATATGTCGGAGGGTGTGTCTTTGCACCACTCACTTTTGCTTTCATTCTTTCCAGTCTCATCGTCTTCTCGAACTCCTCATTCTCTTTCGCCTTCTTCTTCTCAGATATCACCAGCTTTTGAGCATGAGTGATAAAGGCCACCAATTCAGAAGCAGATATGAGAAAATTATATTTCTCCACATATTGGTCAACACCTGCTTTGTTGGCGACCGGTGGTGCGTTACTAAGTGATTTAAGGACAGAGTATCCTTGGTAGGAATCCATCTCTTCCATGCCTCCTTGTGCAGTAACGCACCCATCAAGAGTCTGATCTTGGTCAGAACTCTGTCAGTCTTCTCTAACTCATCAATCACATGATGAGTTTCTCCTGCTGCCTTAATGCTTTTTTCCATCTCTGCCTTCCCCTCCTCCAAGGCCTTTATTTCCATTGTAAAAAAATGAAATATGCCACTCGAGTTTTTCGAACCCAGATTGGTCTTCATTTTTGTTACATCGACTGCCTCCTGACCAGTCGCGAGGAATCTGGCCGTTGCTCTTGGGTTTGTGTACTGGAGGTAACCCTCACATCGTGGGCCGTATGTACGTTCCCAAATCAGGGTTTGAGTGTACACCCCAAAGATAGCATCGAGTAATTCAAGGTGGGTGTGTGTGTCCCCAAACTTGATATGCTGTATCTTCTTTCTCTCTTCTGGATCAGAGACCAGTTTGCCGAGGAGCTGTGCTGTGTTTGATAATAGGATATAGACATCCTTTTTAGCACGACTTTTCTCTCTTCTTTGATCCTGAGGGATCCACACATAGGTGTCCTTCTCTACCCCCATCTTGTTATCAAACTCTTCTTTAGTGAGGTCATAGTGGTCTTGCACCCACTGTTGTTCCTCCACTGTGATCTCCTCTCCATCACTATGAATCAAGTCGATCATTTTTCGTCCTCCTCCTCCCGTGTAGGCAGGTGGTAAGGGATTACCATATGCTCCTCCTCCTCCCGTCTCTTCTTGTTCAAATCCTCCTTCATCTTCGTCTCCTCCATATCTTCCTTCATCATCCCAGCCCTCTTCTACTCCTCCTCCTACTCCTTCATCTCCTCCTCCTCCTTCATTCAATCCTCCTCCTCCTCCTTCATTCAATCCTCTTCCTCCTCCTCCTCCTGCTTCTTCTTCTTCTCTTCTTTGATCTGCCTCCGAGAATTCACTCACTTCGGCGGTCTCTGTCGACATGATGTCGTAGTAGTAATCAACAGGAGGACAGTGTCAGCTCCTATGTTTGGTTTTTGTTCGTTTGTGTTCTGTTCCTCCTTCAGTCGACTGACTAGTGAGGAGAGAAACTAATAGAGAGGGTAGGATAAGATTCCCTGTCCTCTATGAAACACTGTTTGTATGTTTGTTTTTGTTTGAGAAAAATGGTCTTTGAGACTTTCTTCGATTTCTTGTTCTCCTTACTCAGATTACTTTCTCCTCCTTCTTTTCTATATTGTATCTAGTATGAGGCACTTGGACCTACACACAGATAGTAATAGAGAAGCTAGAAAAGCTCTCCTTGAGAAGTCGACAGTCGGTCGGATAGGTTCTCAGACCTACCTTTAGAAAACGATCAGAGATTTGCAAAAATACTCTGACGTATGTGTGAGATAATGCAGATAAATGCACAAACTAGAAGGGTAAAGTGTTGTGCTCTTGTCCCTATGCTTGTTTGTGTTTTGTGTGTGTTCCTTCACTCTTCTGTCCACCTCCTTCTTCTTGGTCTCTGTGTGAGAACAGCAAGAACGACAGAGAGTTTGTATCTGATGTCTCCTTGTGAGCATACAGATATTCAGATTGGGCTAGAGGGTACGAGACACCTGCTTGAGACCAATCAAATTATTTGTTTTGTGAAAGAGTTATGAGGGAGCTGTGTTGGAGTATTTGTTTTCGTCTGACGTCCCCGTGTGAGACAAATCAGTGAAAATTCACTCTGTTGCCTGTATGGCAAAGCAGAAAGAAATCACCCCAGTGATGTGGACTCCAAATGTAATGCCCCCAACGATAGCTCGAAAACAAGTCGGTAATACAACCAAACACAGTCCTCAAGAATGAGAATGATGTCTCGTTATTAGCTCAGTGAAGCCAAAAAGGAAAACGGCAACAGACCAGGAATAAAATTGCATCAGGTCCAAATCCGGACAAATAATACTGAAAAACAAGCTGGTGCACCTGTCACCAGGAAAAGGTACTTTTTACCGGCTATCCGGGTGGTGATGCCTACATGGCAGGGGTCATGAGAGATAGTAGGTCCAGTGTGATCGTGGGAAGGCAGAAGTGTACTGGCCACCTCCTATCTGCCTCAGTCGTACCAGGTGAAAACAAACAAGCAGCAAAGCTCGGAAATGCTGTTCAATGCGTAGCGTGCATGCTCAACGTGGTCAGGAAGCGTACCTGTGCTTACTGCTCTAATTGCCTCTTCTTTTTTTACCGGGCCGTACCGGTGATTGTTTCGCGTGGCACACACGCAACACCTTCGTCGCTCCAGCGCGAGCCAGGATGGCAGCTAATTGATGCTTGATTAAAATGACCTTTGACGTTATTAATGACTGGTTTTTTTTTCATAGTTCGCTTAAATATGACGGAATTATTTAATACAAACAAAGTATTGCTAATATTGCCACGTTTGTGGCTTAAAAACTTGAACGATCCACAAATGTGCTTTTAATCCACAAATGTGGATTGCCTGGTTAAGTGTTAAAATCAGCTGGCATTCCCACAGAATATCAACCCGCAATTTCTTCCTCTCATCTCCCGATCGCCCTGCATCTGCTGAGCTATATAGCTCTCTCAGACACATCCGTACTGCTGCAATTAAGAACCTGATTTCGGCCGGTCAAAAATCGAAAAATCTTAAAATTTCAGTTTTTTGAACTATTAATACCGAAGTCAGTTTTCACTCTCTGAAACTCTAAATTAGCTTTTTCTACTTCTATTACCACCGGACAGAAGGGCCTGACGTTTTTATTTTATTCCCAGAACATCAATTTTTCTCAGGATACCCCCTGAATTATACCTGATAATGTCTATGTGCCTATGCCTGGATGCCATGTGGCAACAGTAAATACAGGACTTCCGGAGCTGAAAAAAATAATAAAATAAAAAAATTATTAATAATATTAATACATATTATCTTTTAACTATGTAAAAAAAGAATAATTTATTTAAAAAGTGTTGGAGGCGGCTGCATCAATTTCTGGAGAACACAGGCCCCTAGTCTGAAAAGCACTGGTTGCCACGTGGCAACAAACAAGTAGGCTACTTCAAGGCCTCGAAAATCAAGTCCGCTGCTTTTTTTTTTGCTGGTTTGCCGTTTTTTTTATGCCAGGCATGACACGTTCTGCCTTCACCGCTACACAGGGGCATGTCGGGGCCACAGGTACCACAGTAATAGCTCTTGTAAGACTACTTGCTGACAGAAGATGCATACAAACAAACACGACACCTACGCCTTTTGGGCCTCTCTATGCTATCATTATATGCTCTACCTGCCTCCTGTTTCCTTTTTGCTTTGTCCGACATGATTACTAGGGGGTACCTACGAAGTTCCATGCATTTTGGGATGATAAGGTTGGGCAGGGGCATGGGGGTCAGAAGCGAGTGCATTGGGGGGTTGGGAATCAGGGGGTGCACCTTGCTTGAGGAGGGCTGCAGCAAGCACAGATTTGAAATACCCCGGCCTGTTGTCGCCCTTCGTCATGTTGAGGTTGGCCAAGGACGACTGGCTAAAAAAACAATAATGTTTGTAAGCGTTGGTGATAATGAAGTCAATCAAAATCATAAAATCTACCTTCTTCCAGTCATTCAAAATAAAAGACAAATTGAGAGAGTTTGACCCGTGGCGTGCGGAATTAAACATATCAACCTCATTAAAAACAGAATAATAAAGGGCCACAGCCTCGCACCTGGGGACACGGGGCACAGACTGACTAAAACGAGCATTACGATGCTTTCCAGGCAAGGTAGTGGAGCAGGTTGCAATAATTTGCTGCTGGTTGCAGTCGTTTTGGTTGACTGCCAATAGCTTCACCCCCTCCTTTTTCGCATGTTGCAGAAGCTAAATCGCTCTTCCCCCCCCCCCCCCCCCTTCTACTGTGTAGAAGCCGCACAGGAAAGCACACATGAGCATTCTTCACCATTCCAACAAAATCTACCCCCCTTTTCTTCATCTCGACTGCTGTTTTGCAAGAAGCGAACCAAGAATCGCCGATGAAAATGCGACCTGTTCCCCACCACGGCTTGGATAAACGAAGGGTAGTGGCAGTCGTGACTCCAAACTCTTTGGCGAACTCCTTGTGTTTATCTCTGTCCTTACCCTCCACTATTTCCATGGCGATACAGACCCCCGTTTCGACATCGCACGCTGTATGATATTCCCTTCCAACAGGGATTGGCTTACGGGGGACACACATTTGGCCAGGCATACCTTCCCCTGTATATTGACACATGCTCTCATCGATAGTAATTACCCCCCCCCCAGGAACGATTGCAGCCCTTACCTTGGCGTCAACAGCTTCAGCGAATGCGAATTGGCAAAAAGGATCATCATCAGTTGCAGGGGGACCAGTACGTAGACATTTCAAAATAGTGTAGAAGCGATTCAGCCATCCGTCCCCTCACCCTCCTTGGGGGCACAGTGCGACCTTTTTCGACCACTGTCTGCAATGGAAATGCGTACCAGCAGCACCAAAAAAAGCCAGAACTCCTCAGTGGACAATGCTTTTGCTAAACTATTATTTTGTTGTTTTGCAAGCTCCTGGTTGGTGAGCTGAAGGATGGATGTTAAAGCCGACATGGTGAAAAAATGAAGAAAGTGTCTACAAACAGGAAAAACAAAAAAATAAAATAAAAAAAATTTGACAATCATGCAAAATTTTGCACGAAAGCGGACACCATGATGACAAAAAAAAAACAAACAAAACAAAGGGAGTTGAAATTAATTTTCATTACATTATTTCTCTGCAACGACATAACAATATCTAAAAAAAAAACCAGACACATGTAAAAAAAGTGTATGGTGTATGGATGCAAACTGAAATAAGAAAAACAAAACGAAATGGCAAAGAAAGAGTAGGGGGGACGCGAGGGGGGAGATGTCAAACTTCTCTTCCATAGTAGACTTTGCATTGTGGCGAGGACGATCTGCTCCCCAGTCCACTGCCTGGGGACACACTTTCCAGTAAAAGCCCTTCCCCAACACATTTTGTTTCTCCTCCTCCACTTGCTGTGCTGTATAGGGGCTGTGGTTAAGAAAGGGAACAGCCTCATCCTCACCTCCCTCCTCCTCCTCCTCTTTTTCCTCACCCGCCTCATCCAGATTCTGTTGCTGTTTTTGTTCCTCCTCCTGTTCCTCCTGTTCTTCTTCTTCATCCTCCGAAACCTCCATCTTCACCTCTTTCTCATCTGCATTCATGAACTTCAAACTCGACCCTGCCTGCCCAGGCTCTGGCTTCAAATGCTTCGTGAAGAAGTAATAATCCTTGCCATCAAAACGCAGCGTGGTTAAAGCTTTTTGGTTTTTTGTTTCTTTTTCTGTCAACATCCCCAAAGCCACAATGTCCTTAAAGGTGTGATCGCCAAATTTCTTTTTTGCCCAAGCCCTCCCCAAGCGCACAACATGGACTGAAAGGGTGTCTCCCACCTCCATCTTTTCCAAAAACAAATCGTCATGTGATGAATTTACTTGGAAAAAGTGCACTGGGAGGGGTCACCCTTCAATAGAAAAAAAAAATAACTTCAACTAAAAGTTTTGTCGAGAAATTTTACGACGCGCTTATTGGGACTTTTCCAACAGTTTTCTAGCGTTTTATTCATGAAAACAGCCGCGGTTTAGTCGTGAGATTTTTTTTAAAAATTAGTACTGAAAAATTGTTGCCACATGGCAACGCCAGGCACATAGACAATAACATTGACGTTTCATCAAGTTCACAAAATATTATTTTAGTTTTTAAAATTATAATTTCAATGAAGCTGTTCCATTATTATTTCAAAAAAGTGATTTTGTGAAGATAACCTCCAACCAGTAGCGCTCACATTTAAACCGCAATCAGTCAACTTGTCATTTTTCTCAGGCAATATTTGAGAAAGGAAAATTTCCATAAAACGATTGCTGGAGAAGAGTTCAAAGCTAAACTATTTTGCTATTTGAATGCGTTCAGTATAAAGTACAAATGCCACAAACTGAGTGGCTATGAGTAATTACGTATTGCCCTTACACACACACACCCTCCCATGTTTAGCGCAGAAACACTTAACTTACAACAGTAAAGTTTGAACGATTCAAACACATGCAAACTTTACCACTGCATGCTCTGTTGCTTACAATACACCCTCTCACCCTTTCTCTCGACTATTCACCACCACCCCTTATAGCACAACTCTTCTCTAGAAAAAACGGATAAAATAACATTCGTCTCCGATTCATATTGGATAAAGCAAACAACCACTCATTCAGGCTCATTACAACCACCTGAAATTTCGAGTCTTGGGTGGCAATAGCGCCATTAAGCTAGTGATAAAAAACACACACACAAACAAACAAACTGAAATTTCTAGTGTGGAACGAGCCTGAGCCTTGCGCAAGATTGAGAGACAAGGTCACGGTCCAACCACAGCCCTGTGTCACACCCCGGTAATCAAAGTCTGACTGAATGATGTGAAAGCTGCAACATCCAATTAAGGGAAGAGCGAAAAAGCTGGTTACTTCTGCTGGGGCATGCGAGCTGGCCAAATCACGCCGCCTAAATACAAATACACAGACAAATACTACTAATAAAAGACAACGCTGGATGAACCACATAATCAGACAACAGCTCACATACGCACCTACGATCCAAACAGACAGTCCATGTTGTTCATGAGGCCATAAGCATTCTTTCGCTTGGATACGATGTGTATACGCATGTATGTATGCTATGTCATTTTATCTCATCGTATGGATGCATGCATGAGCTCATGTACACGAACGTGTAACTAATATTTTTCTATTTCTCGCTGACCGGTGGTCGGGTTGGACGCCTTGACGACATAGTTGGCAGAGCTCATGTACATGTACGGCGCTGGCTTAGGATAGTATTCCCCATTGGAGCCACTTGCAACCAACACATAGCATGGTGAGATCTCACACGACAACGCAACACAACACAAATAAATAAATAAATCACTCTCTGGACCTGCGCACGTAGTCAGAGGAAGAACCACCACTATTCTTGTTGTTGGAGTTCGAGTTGCTGCTCTTGTCGTTGTGGCTGTTGCTGGAGGAACCACCTACACACACACACGAATACATACGGTGAATGCAGGCGTGCATGTGCACATGCATACATGTACGTATTAGTGACATGAAGAAATTATCATCCGACTTTGTACAGTGTTAAAGCTATCGTTTGAAAGCTCAGGTCTAGAGCTTTCAAACGGCATGCTCAGCATGTATCTCAAATATCGAGTGAGGACATGCAATGTCCTCACTAATTATTGGTGTTGCTGTTTGAGGAACCCTGTCCACCGCTGTTGCTGTTGGAATTGTTTGACGAACCACCGCGGTTGCTGTTGCTATTGCTGTTGGCGTTGTTTGACGAACCACCGTTGTTCTTGTTGTTAACGTTATTGTTTGAGGAACCACCTCCCATACATTAATTACATACATACGGTGAGTCCATGCATGCGCTAGTACATACATATGGTTTACTTATTAGTATTATTCCTCACGACAGTACACTGGTAATATAGTCAAACTTTGAAATCATCTTTCTCAATCAAAATTTGAGGTACGAAGGTGCTGAGCACGTCATTTGAAAGCTCGTGTAATGAGATTTCACAGGATGGCTTCAGAATTTTCATAGCACCTTCATTGATGCAGAACGATGAGACGAATTGCAATGATGCTAAGGGTGATGGAAAACGATCGAGACGAATTGGCAATTATACTAAAGACAGGTAAGGGGTAGATGGGCAATGATACTAAAGACAGGTAAGTTAATTTTAGCTACCGTTGTTGCTGTTGGCGTTGTTCGCGTTGTTGTTGCTATCGGCGTTGTTCGCGTTGTTGTTGCTATTGGCGTTGTTCGCGTTGTTGTTGCTATTGGCGTTGTTGTTCGCGTTGTTGTTGCTATTGGCGTTGTTGTTGGCGTTGTTGCTATTGGCGTTGTTGTTCGCATTGTTGCTATTGGCGTTGTTCGCGTTGTTGCTATTGGCGTTGTTCGCGTTGTTGTTGCTATTGGCGTTGTTGGCGTTGTTGTTGGCGTTGTTGCTATTGGCGTTGTTGTTGGCGTTGTTGCTATTGGCGTTGTTGTTGGCGTTGTTGCTATTGGCGTTGTTGCTATTGGCGTTGTTGTTCGCGTTGTTGCTATTGGCGTTGTTCGCGTTGTTGCTATTGGCGTTGTTCGCGTTGTTGTTGCTATTGGCGTTGTTCGCGTTGTTGCTATTGGCGTTGTTCGCGTTGTTGTTGCTATTGGCGTTGTTGTTCGCATTGTTGTTGTTGGCGTTGTTGTTCGCATTGTTGTTGTTGGCGTTGTTGTTGTTGCTATTGGCGTTATTTGCGTTGTTGGCGTTCGCGTTGTCGTTGTTGGCGTTCGCGTTGTTGTTGGCGTTGCTATTGGCGTTGTTCCCGTTGTTGGAGGAACCACCTACATAATCAATACAGACGGTGAATGCAAGCATGTACGCATACATTCATTATACGCGTATTTCTGACATTGACGTTAATCATCCAATTTTGAACTCACGTCTCATCGCAAATTTTCGTGTTAGAACGATATTAAAGCCATCGTTTGAAAGCTCAGGTCAGCTTTCAAACGAAATGCTCAGCAATCGCGTGTTAAAGGTATCGTTTGAAAGCTCAGGTCTGGAGCTTTCACACGGCATGCTCAGCATGTATCTCAAATATCGATTGAGAAAAACTGAGTTCAAGCCGATACGCGATTGCTTGAGCATTTCGTTTGAAAGCTGACCTGAGCTTTAAGGTCAATGTCAGAAATACGCGTATAATGAATGTATGCGTACATGCTTGCATTCACCGTCTGTATTGATTGTGTAGGTGGTTCCTCCAACAACGGGAACAACGCCAATAGCAACAACAACGCGAACAACGACAACAGCAACAACGGTAGCTAAAATTAACTTACCTGTCTCTAGTATCATTGCCCATCTACCCCTTACCTGTCTTTAGTATCCTTGCCAATTCGTCTCGATCGTTTTCCATCACCCTTAGTATCATTGCAATTCGTCTCATCGTTCTCCATCAATCAAGGTGCTATGAAAATTCTGAAGCCATCCTGTGAAATCTCATTACACGAGCTTTCAAATGACGTGCTCAGCACCTTCGTACCTCAAATTTTGATTGAGAAAGATGATTTCAAAGTTTGACTATATTACCAGTGTACTGTCGTGAGGAATAA
This sequence comes from Paulinella micropora, assembly GCA_019918135.1. Lineage (NCBI taxonomy): Eukaryota > Cercozoa > Imbricatea > Euglyphida > Paulinellidae > Paulinella > Paulinella micropora. Next base: position 12,802 of record WBZZ01001216.1, read on the forward strand.
TACTAATAAGTAAACCATATGTATGTACTAGCGCATGCATGGACTCACCGTATGTATGTAATTAATGTATGGGAGGTGGTTCCTCAAACAATAACGTTAACAACAAGAACAACGGTGGTTCGTCAAACAACGCCAACAGCAATAGCAACAGCGGTGGTGCAAACAACAATGCCAAAGCAACAGCGGTGGACAGGGTTCCTCCAAGGAACCCTGTCCGCCGCTGTTGCTGTTTGCGTTGGCATTGTTGTTGCTGTTGGCATTGTTGTTGGAGGCACCACCGTCGTTGCTGTTGGCGTTGTTTGAGGAACCACCTTCAAACACCGGTGAGTGCATGCGTGCAAACACACATTCACATATTTAAAGCTTATTATCATCTTTCTCGATCGATCTTGGAGGTACGAAAATGCTGAGGCACTTGCTTGCAGTCCTACTAAGCGCGCTTTGACTACAGGAACTTTGATTGCAATAATACTAAAGACACTTTGCTGGCAATGATACTAAAGGCACTTTGATTGCAGTCATACTAAGGGTACCTGGCTGGCAATAATACTAACACTTTGATTGCAATCATAACAAAGGCACTTTGATTGGCAATTATAGCAAAGGCACTCTGATTGCAATAATAAGGGCGCTTTGACTGTAATCGTACTAAGAACACTTTGACGGCAACGACGGGCACTTTGCTTGCAAAGATACTAAGGGCACTTTGATGCAGAACGATGAGACGAATAGGACAGGTAAGGGGTATCGGTAATGATACTAAAGGAAAGGTAAAAGCACCCTGTCCGCTGTTGCTATCGCTGTTGGCGTTGTCTGAGTCACCATCTGCAAACATTTACAACATACACATACATACGGTGAGTGTATGCATGCAAGTACGTATTATCATCTTTCTCAATCATATTGGAGGTACGAAAATGTTGAGCACGTCGTTTGAAAGCTCCTGTAACGAAGTTCCATTAGACGGCTGCAGAATTGTCATGGCACTTTGATTGATTGAGAACGATGAGTCGCATTGCAATAATACTAGGGCACTTTGATTGATTGAGAACGATGAGTCACATTGCAATAATACTAAGGTCACTTTGATGGTAATAATAGTCAAGGCACTTTGATGGCAATGATTCTAAGGGCACTTTGATCGATGGAGAACGATGAGACGCATGGACGGTGATTCTAAGGACAGGTAAGGGGTAGATCGGCAACATCGAGTCAAGATAATAGAAGCTAATAGGCATATTGGCAAGGGGTACATAAGATCGGCGATGGCGAGGTTAAGGTAACATAACATTACATTCAACAGACATTTAGTAGTAGCAGCAGCAGCATACAAAGGTACAAAGATACATACTTGAGCCGGATTCGGATTCGGATGAGCCCCCGTTGTAGCCGTTGTAGCCACCACCGTTGGGCCCTTGATAGCTAACAACCACAACCACAGAGATCATGTAAACAGTAATAATACCATTAGTAATCATATTAATGATAATGATAGTGCTTCTCTGTCAATGGCTGATGCAAATCTGCACATGCGCCTCCATCGTCTCACCCGTGAGGGGAGTACGAAGAATTGACGATAGACTCTAATGACACCCCCGCACGGGCAGTTCCAACACTTCCAGACGGGCTGGTATGTTCAATGAAAATACTGGTGGCACCGACGGGAATCGAACTGGCGACAGGGCCCAGATGGTAATGATAATGATAATAATAATGATAATGATAACAATGACAATAATAATAATAATAATAATAGTCAAAACCACTCACACACCTGCACGCTGAGTGTGCGAACTTGAGAAATGATTCCATGTATTACACAGATAGATGAATCGATAGATAAACAGATAGATGGATAGACAGACAAGTAGATGAACCGATAGAAAAAAGCAGACTTGGATGTACAGACGCACTGAGAGATGTTTAGCAAGGCAGCGATGCCAACCTGGTGAAGGTGTAGTATGGTTGGATGTACAGACGCACTGAGAGATGTTTAGCAAGGCAGCGATGCCAACCTGGTGGTGAAGGTGCAGTATGGTTGGATGTACAGACGCACTGACAGATGTTTAGCAAGGCAGCAATGCCAACCTGGTGGTGAAGGTGTAGTCCATGTCGCAAGTGCTCTCACTTCTCTGCTTGCCCTGGTAAGGGATCTTCACCGGGTTTGCACTTTGCTCATATTTGCCGAAGTAGCCTGTGTATGTGTATATGTGTGTATATGAATCATGTAACGAGGGCTATCAATCACGAACTCGGGCATGGAATAGTGGTATGTTTATGTATATGTATCATTTATGCATTTTGTACCGAGGCAGAAGTTCTCAATCACGAACTTGGTCATGGAGTAGTGGTTGGTGGGCAGAGGCTCGTACTCAATATCGCTGCCAGGAGTTTTCAGATACCTGCAACCAATCAATCAACCCATGAGTGAACCAACGAACGTATGTTGGTAGTCTACGTGTACTTTTTGTTCGAACCTGTCAGCAAGAAGGCGGTTAGGTTGGTCGGCACGCTTATGTAGGTAGACAGGCAGGCAGGCTGGTAGGAAGGTAGGTATGTATGTATATATGCAGGTAGTATGTGCACGTACAGGTTGTTGTCGGTGATGAAGAAGTTTAGGTAGGTAGGTAGGCGGGCAGGCAGGCGTGTATGTGTACAGGTTGTTTTCGTCGGCGATGAAGAAGGCCGGCACGTGGTCATTGTCACCGCGGTCGTCCTATTACATGCATAAAGACATATACATACAAACGTACGTACGTGCACAGCCAGGACAAGGCCACTTTCACAAGCGAGCAAACCCATATCTTTCTGCCTCCCTTCCTGGAAGACCTTTCGACAGAAGAAAACGAACGCTCCCCCCCCCCCCCCCAACACACAAACAAATAACAACATTATTATTATACTTTATTTGTTTATCTATTTTGTGGAGTTGTAAAATAAACACACACACACGTGTTTACCGCCTCGAAGGTGATGAAGATGAGAACGTCTTCCCAGGCCTCGGGGTAGGGTCGCACCCACTCCTCAAGCAGCTGTTGCACATAACATACACAACATATAACTAACCTGACCGTCAAAGGGAAAGTGATCAAGTTGCCTGTCTTGAACCAACGTTACATACATACATACATACCTGATACAAGAACAAGCCCGAGTAGTCTAGGTCCTCGTCATGGCTGTCGCTCTTGATATTGGGCGTCTGGTCACACGGGGGACCAAAAAAAAAACTTAGAATGAACAACAGAATTTTGACCGTGGCTACCGTGAAAAGCGAAATTAGTTTGCACGCCTGAGATTTTTCTCATTGGGTAGAAGAATGGTACGGAGGAAAGAGGGGCACAAAAAGTGACCATGCCAGCGAAGTGGGGGAGAGCATAGGAGGATAGAAGGGTCTTCACATTTTCCTCTCACTAAAAAAAATACTTTTTTTTGTTTTCTTACAATATCCCCGTTGGTCACGTTTCTTTTCACTCCACGAGCTTTCCTATTCTCTCCCGAGCTTCGCGTTGTTTCGCTTCCCTTTCACTGTATTGAAGTGTTACCATGAAAGCGAAGTTGGGAAGTTCATCGTTGACGATGTCCTTGAACAGCTGCTTGAGCCCAGACACTTTCTGGCACCTGGCAACAGACGAGGAATACCAAATTGGTTACCGCAGAGGGGAGTAATGGTGAAACCAATAACGACGTTGAAGGGTAAGGTTGTTCACTACCTGTTGATATCGCTGGTAATGCTGGTGAAGCTGAAGAACGGGTTGTGCTTCCTGAAGTACAGGTTGTTGATTTTCTCGGTGAGGTTGCAATCTCCGCCCTCCGCGGGTTCGTAGCTCTCCATGTAGCCCTTCCAAGACTTGCCTGACAAACGCACCGAGACAAAATAATAATAAATAAATTAATTAATTAATTAATTAATTAATCAATTAATGAAATAACAATAATAATAATAGTGCTTCTCTGTCAATGGCTGATGCATTTCTGCACATGCGCCTCCATCGTCTCACCCGTGAGGGGAGTACGAAGAATTGACGATAGGCTCTAATGACACCCCCGCACGGGCAGTTCCAACACTTCCAGACGGACCGGTATGTTCAATGAAGATACTGGTGGCACCGACGGGAATCGAACTGGTGGCACCGACGGGAATCGAACTGGCGACAGGGCCCAGATGGTAGAACTTGACCACTGGGCTATCACGGTGTCCATAATAATAATAATAATAATAATAATAATAAGTTTTGAAACGATCTGGGAAATAAGTTCAGAAGAGATTCTGAGGCAAAATGCACGGAGAAAAAAGGAAACAAATCTATTAGTTCTTATTCTATATTTTATTTCTTGTTTTCTTACTATTTATTGGGGGGGGGGGGGGGTGAGAACAGAAGCAACACACAAAGTTCACCTGCTTTTTCCAGTAGGTCCACAAGGTTGGTGGAGTTGATGAACTGTTGGGAGTCGTCAGAGCAGCCCTAGAGAGGTGGGGAGTGTGTGTGTGTGTGTGTGAGAGACAGAGAGAGAGAGAGAGAGAGAGAGAGAGAGAGAATGTTGATTCAGCATCTTGAGATTTTGAAATGGGTACCTCCAAAGAGCCGGCCATAAATCCAACGTAGTTGGGTTGTGAAGGATAAGAGATACCTGTACATTACGATTCAGTTTTGTGGTTGACATGTGTGATGTGTAGTTGGTTGTGAAGGATGAATGATGC
>WBZZ01001216.1:32500-37500 GCA_019918135.1 Paulinella micropora
ACAGTCGAACTCCAACCCTCGAGGTCCTTCTCTGAGCTATTTAGGAGCTCCTGAAGCCCTTGTTGTAGATCCATTGAGTCCCTGATAGCGCCTTCGGCCTCCGCAGTCCAGTCGGATTTGACTTGAGATGCGATGACAGGAAATCGCTTCTCCGGTAGAACACGCAGCCGTCCATAGAACTTCAGTTGCGCCGCCCGCCGCAAACGCTCCGCACTCAAAGAGCGCGCCAGAAAGAGTGTAATCCACTTGCTTGTCTTAGGGCTGATGCCGAGAATCATCCTCATGGGGCGCAGCATTGCTGCCTCCAGCTTGGTGAGCTGCGATACGGGGGCACGCCAGACATCGAAGGCGTACTTCAGCTTGGCCCCCACAAGTTGATTCCAGCACATGAGACGATACCTAGCTTGTATCTCACCTGCACACCACAAAGAGTACCAACCTGCGGTGGCGACTTCAGTGACACGCGTAGCCCGCAGGGCCTGCTCCTTCCACTCAAGGTCGTCGGTGATAACCACTCCCAGGTACTTGTACTGACTGGTGACACAAAGCTTCTGGCCGCGAAACCACACCACGGGCTCACCTCGCTCCCTGATACTTGGTCGTTTCGCCTTGCTCGACGTGTAAATGGGCATGATTTCCGTCTTGCCGGGCTTCAAGTTGACTTCCAGCCGGTAATCTTCCGCGAACTTGGCCACAACATTGACCATCTTCTGGAGCTCGGTGCGACTGTGAGCGATGAGGGCCACGTCGTCCGCGTATAGAAGTGCCTTGATGTCGTTCAGCCGCTTCACATCCGTGATCTTGAGGGCACTCGCCAGCCGATCACACAGCTCATCCATAAAGACGTTGAAGAGTGTGGGAGAGAGAGGGGAACCCTGTTGGACGCCTACACCCTCCAGTACTTCGGGGGTGAGTGCTCCATCAACTAGCACTTGCGACGAAGTCTGCTCGTAGCACCTGCGTAGCGTGCGCCAGAACTTGCCCCTTACACCCAGCTTCCAGAGCCTCTCAAATAGGCCATCTCTCCAAACAGACGGGAAAGCCTTGCGTAGATCGACGAACAGGACATACGACTCCCGCTTCTGCTGCTGACGCCCCTTCAACCTCTGCCAAAGGGTAAAGACCTGATCCGTAGTGCTACGCCCCGGGCGGAAACCTCCCTGCTCTGGACGTAGCTTATCCGGGCCATCCACGAAGAGCGTTAGACGAGTAGCTAATAAGGACAGATACAGCTTACCAAGGCAACTAATAATCGAGATATCCCTCCAGTTGTCAGGATCCGTAGGATCCCCACCCTTGGGGATATTGACGATGATTCCCTTGCCCCAAGCTTTTGGAGTCCTCTCGGCTTCTCGAATCCAGTTGAAGTACTGCGTTAAGTAGCCATTGATGTAGGCGCCGCCATACTTGAGCATCTCGTTCTTCACTTTGTCCTCGCCACAAGCTTTGTGGTTATTCAGGGCACGTTGCCTTGCAAGGACCTCCTCTTGCGTGAACGGCTTGTCCAGCTCTTCGCAAGTGTCTTCACCTACTTCGTGCTCCTTCATAGCCCGGGCCACCTCATCTCTGAAGCGATCGTTCCAGTGGAATTGCCGCTTAGCTTCGGCTTCCTCCCACTCCAGCGAGCCTGCTTCTGCACAGCACGCCACCACAACAGCCGCACTTGCCGGATTTTCCCGTGGCTTCACCGAATTTTTCCGAAATTCCTCCCACCGAGCGACCTTTTCCGGCAGCGTACACGCCAGTGAGCCATCCTCCCTTTGCACCGGCGCGGAGACCTTCGTTCTGCGTGCCCCGCCAAGCCGCTTCGCGAGTAGCCAAAAGCGCTTTGAGGATTGTTCGCGTTGACATTTGACCGCTTCTTCCTGCACTTGCTTGAAGGAGGCGGACTTCTTGGCCCGAGTTGCCTTCCGAATTTGCTTGCGGAGCCGTAGCCAATTCAGACGGGCTTCCGCATTCGATTCATCCCTCCTGTATGCTGCGTAGGCCTCCCGGCGCTGCTGAATGAGCTCCTTTAGCTCCCCGTCGAACCAATTGTTGGTGAAACGGGGTCGTATACATCTGGAGCCAAGGACCCGGTGCGCCGCCATTCGGAAGGACTGCGCCACTCGCTCGGTGACGTCATCTACCACCCGTTGGCTGTCGGCACCACCCGATAGGTCAAGCTCAGGCAGCTGATGCACTCCAAGCTTCTGTAGGCAATGCTGGAATACGTCATCGAACTTGTCGCGTAGATAATCCAGCGCTTGCTTCGCAGCGTGATCATTACCCGAGACACCAGCACCAATAAGCTTATCAACACGAAAGGACCTGTAAGGTTTCGCAGCCCGCTTTGGCCGGCGCTGGCCGCTCCACGTCAGTTCGGCCCATACTGCCTTGTGGTCCGTATCAAGATCATCTTCGCATACTCCGAACTTTGCTCCAGATGCCAAGCCAGGCGACGCGCAGATGTAATCGAGGAGGTGCTTGCCTGTGCCCATGCCGCGCTGCTCACGCCGGGACCACCAGTAGGACCCTTCCACTGGGCACGAGAAGCCGCTCAGATTTCGCAGGCCCGTAGCGACGAGGACAGCCGCGAGTCTCTTGCCGTTCTCCGAACGTACCGGTGCTCCCTTATCATCGACCTCCCCGTGTTGACCGACGATGCCCTCCTCTTTTCGGCTGCATGCCGGCCCGAGCTTCGCGTTGGCATCCGCCACCGTGACCACAAGACCTTTGGCTCCAAAAAAAGCTATAGCTGCCTGCCAGGCCGCATACGCCTCTGACGACTCTTCTTCCTGCGTTTCCTGGGGAAAGTAGCCGTTGCCCACATAGATATCCTGAGCGCCGGTAACACCCGAGGCGATACGCAGCCACACTTGCTGCCGGTGGTCGACGGGGGCTGACACCAGGTTGCAATACGGACCAAGGAAGTTAGCCACCGCGAATAGAACCCCACCCTTGCAGCGATTTTTCTCGCTGACCTCCGCAGATTTTCCAAAAATCCGGAATCCATCCAGGCTGCATTTGGAAAGTTGCTTCTTGCCCATGCGGTGCTCCTGAGCCCCGATGACTAGCCAGCCCTCGTGCTTGTAGAATGATGCCCATTCCGCCGTGCCTACGTTGTCGTATCCCGTTTTACCCTGCCAGTTGTGACTCGCGACGAGTAGCTTGAAGCCGGTATCGAACTGCTTGGAGCGGTGCTTCTTGGCTCGTTTCCGGACCCGACGGCCGCGCTTGGCTTCCGCCCTCGTGCTGCCCCCCTCTGCAGGTGCTTGCGCAGGTTGGTCCCCCACTGCACTGGCCGCCGAATGCAGGGGCACCACATGCATATCAGCACACTCAGACACACACTTAGGTGCATCGGCAGCCAATTCCGAAGACACCACCTGCACATCATCGACACATTCTTCATGCAGAGGCAAGACGCGATATCCCGTCGCAGCTTCCTCCTTCCGGACCGCCGCTTCCCCACGCAGATGGATGCGAATAAGCCTTCGGACACGTTCCCTGTCCCTGAACCTGCGCCCAAGGGCCACATTGACCCCTCTGCCGAAGAATTTGAGATGTTTGAGTTGCTGCAACGCCGTCTGCCTGCTGTCATCGTCCTCGTAGACCAGCTCCAGGTGACGAGACATTCGCTGGCCTTGCCACTCCATTACCGGGACCACCAGACCAAGACCGCTCATTTTGGAGGCGATCTCCTGTAGATTGGCGCGTTCTGAGAGCCCCCAGACAATCAGATTACGCCCGTCCTTGTCGTACCGATCTACCCGCCGGTACCGTCGAGGCGGCGGTGCCATCTGCCACATAGCGCCGCTCGCCTTATGTTGAAGCGCCGACCCGTGTGCCAGGTTTGGGGAGGAAGGATGAGGCGCAGCTAAGATAGCCTCTCCACGTGGTTCAGGAATTCCGTCATATACGCGAGCCCTCATCCTCCCATCCTGGGACATCGGGCCAGAGCCCGTCGAAGAGGCATTCCCACGGGGATTGTCCAGGTCTTCGGCGATTCTACCTTGTCCCATAAGGGCCACAGTGGTAGCTCCGTGCTTCGCGTATTTGTAATCCATTGAGAGTAGTAGACGGCCAATGTCGCTGGCCATCACCGCCGCGCCTCTTTACGCCGAGGAAAGCGCCCGTCCATGCAAATAGCATCGGCGGTATCTGCAACACACACTACACGCATTTCCGCCGGTGTCACTGGACGCAGCCGCGTCGCTTCGTGCCCTTCGGCGCCCGCCAGCACCCCCCAGCGTCGCCAGAACCTGCCTCACGCACTACACACACTCTCCATCGCATCGCCAACGCCTCTACTCTCATGCCTTATGGACTTTCAGCTGCTCCTAACAATACACATCATGAAGTACGGGTGTCCCCGAGTGGAGCCAGATCGGACGGCGTGCCGCTGAAACTCCTTCCCCCACGTGGGTATAGAAGGCGCGAACCTAGCGGTACCTATAGGGTCTTACAGACAAGTATAGTAATCCCAGCCGAAGCTGCTCAGTTAGAAATGCAACGGTGGAGGGTGTGAATGCATGGGGCAAGGCACGGCAACGCAGCAAGGCACTGGCAAGGCATTGGGACCGACTGAAGCCCCTCTCCAACGTGCGCTCATCATGTGTTCCAGTTAGGCAACCCCGAAGAAGCGAAGATAGGGAGGAGACAAAACCCAGATAGGATGAAGATAGGATTAACATGAAGCCGAAATGGAGCCGAGTTGGAACAGGTCAACTCAGCCCCATCTCGGCTCAATGTGAATCCTATCTTCAACCCATCTCGGTACTGTTTCCTCCGAATGCTCACCTCAACAAGATCACCAAACCGGAACTGGAAGCCCCCAGGCATTTACTCGGCAGGAAATTCGGCGAAAATGGGCTAACCAGGTAACCAGACCCAAACCAACAGCCAAGAAAAACGAGCCAACCAACAATCCAACAGACAACCCCACAACCTGCCTGGCCGAACCCCTACCGAGTAAATGCCCAGTTGAGAGTTGCGCATATCCCGGTGACCGCCCTCCC
>WBZZ01001216.1:45000-68110 GCA_019918135.1 Paulinella micropora
TCAGCCACCCTTTAAGAAACAGGTGTCTATCTATCTATCTATCTATCTATCTATCTATCTATCTAGGACCTGTTCAACGTGATCGATGCCACGTGCCGCGCTCCCAGGTGATTACTTTTATTATTATTATTATTATTATTATTATTATTATTATTATTATTATTATTATTATTATTATTATTCGTGGCACCGCGATAGCCCAGTGGTTAAGGTCTACCATCTGGGACCTGTCGCCAGTTCGATTCCCGTCGGTGCCAGTATTTTCAAAGGATATTTTCTTTGAAAGTATTGGCCTGTCTGGAAGGCTTGGAGCTGCCTTGCGGGGGTGTCAGTAGAGCCTATCGTCAAATCTTCGTACTCCCCTCGCGGGTGAGACGATGGAGGCACATGTGCAGAAATGCATTCGCCATGGACTGAGAAGCACTATTATTATTATTATTATTATTATTATTATTATTATTATTATTATTATGGACACCGTGATAGCCCAGTGGTCAAGTTCTACCATCTGGGCCCTGTCGCCAGTTCGATTCCCGTCGGTGCCACCAGTATTTTCATTGAACATACCGATCCGTCTGGACCAGTATTTTCATTGAACATACCGGCCCGTCTGGAAGTGTTGGAACTGCCCTTGCGGGGGTGTCATTAGAGCTTATCGTCAATTCTTCGTACTCCCCTCACGGGTGAGACGATGGAGGCGCATGTGCAGAAATGCATCAGCCATTGACAGAGAAGCACTATTATTATTATTATTATTATTATTATTATTATTATTATTGTTATTATTATTGGACACCGTGATAGCCCAGTGGTCAAGTTCTACCATCTGGGCCCTGTCGCCAGTTCGATTCCCGTCGGTGCCACCAGTATTTTCATTGAACATACCGGTCCGTCTGGAAGCGTTGGAACTGCCCTTGCGGGGGTGTCATTAGAGCCTATCGTCAATTCTTCGTACTCCCCTCACGGGTGAGACGATGGAGGCGCATGTGCAGATTTGCATCAGCTATTGACAGAGAAGCACTATTATTATTATTATCATTGTCATTATCATTATCCTTGTCATTATTATTATTATTATTATTATTATTGTTATTGATGGAGGCGCATGTGCAGAAATGCATCAGCCATTGACAGAGAAGCACTATTATTGTTATTATTATTGTTGTTGTTGTTGTTGTTGTTGTTGTTGTTGTTGTCATTGTTGTTATTACTGTTATTATTATTATTATTATTATTATTATCATTATTATTATTATTGTTGTTGTTGTTGTTATTATTATTATTATTATTATTATTATTATTATTATTACTATTATGGACACCGTGATAGCCCAGTGGTCAAGTTCTACCATCTGGGCCCTGTCACCAGTTCGATTCCCGTCGGTGCCACCAGTATCTTCATTGAACATACCGGTCCGTCTGGAAGTGTTGGAACTGCCCGTGCGGGGGTGTCATTAGAGCCTATCGTCAATTCTTCGTACTCCCCTCACGGGTGAGACGATGGAGGCGCATGTGCAGATTTGCATCAGCCATTGACAGAGAAGCACTATTACTATTACTATTATTATTATTATTATTATTATTATTATTATTATTATTTTTATTATTATTATTATTATTATTATTATTATTGTTATTATTATTATTATTATTATTATTATTATTATTATTATTTGCCATTAGCTGCATCAGTACGCCTCAGATATAGTAAATCTGCCTTGGAGTGTTGACTGTGACATATTTGAGGGAAATCCCGATGAAAAAACCTAGTCACACTTGCTAAACAGAGTTCCAGCCCAAAGGCCTCAAGGCGTTAAACTGTGACGCCAACTCATAACCCTTTGGTGGTAGATGCTGGGGAGGAGGGTCGTTGCGCGCGTAAAAGATCTTAAACTCCGCATATGCTGGTTGATAGCCCAGGACCCAGCAGACACCAGATTGTTATGGGTGGGGTTTTGAGGCAGCTCTAGCAACCGCGCTTGGTGTATGCACTTGCACATTCGGTGACGTCTTGCAAGAGGTTGCTGGGACTGCGGAATAACCTCGGCTTAGTGCAGTCTTGCCCTCAGGAGCTCCATCGGTGGCCCCGATCATCAGGCGAGAGACTGACACGGGGGGTGGAGGACCTCGAACAAGGGTATTGGAGGCTTATGTCCGTTGAGGATATGCCATTAGCTGCATCAGTACGCCTCAGATATAGTATTATTATTATTATTATTATTATTATTATTATTATTATTATTATTATTATTATTATTATTATCACCTTTTGAATGTGGTCGACGCCATGTGCCGCGCCCCCAGGTTTTTACCTACCTACCTACCCACCTGCCCACCTGCCTACCTACCTACCTACCTACCTACCTACCTACCTACCTACCTACACAGTGTTTCTACCTACCTACCTACTCACCTTGCATAGATATTTCACTACGTACCTGCCTACCTGCCTGTCTAGGGTGGCGGGTGGCGGTGTCGAGCCAGTGTTTCTACCTACCTACCTACCTACCTCCGTAGATGTTGATCCATCTAGCTATCTATGTACGTAACCCAGGGTAGTGGGTGGCGGTGTGGAGCCGGTGTTTCTGGTTCCTGGTTGCGCAGCGCCGGCCGCAAGCCCCACCGGTACATACACACAGACATGACATACACAATGCATTACATGCATACATGACACACATGTAGTACATTTATTTTCTGGTTCGTGGTGACGAAGCGCAGGCCACCACCCCCACCGGGACAGACACACACAACATACGCACTTACAGACATGTGCATGCATACATACGCAATTTATTGCATACACACATGACATACACAACATGATTTTAATCCCCCCTTTCCCCCCCCCCCCCCCCCCCCCCCCCCCCCCCCCCCACCCACCACCCCCACACACACACACATACACACACAAGTACATGCGTCCAGAATATTGCATATTACACATACATACATACATACGTACATACATACATACATAATTCGTACATACATACAGGTGGGAAAGATCATCCGCAGCGTCGACGCTCTAATGAGTACATTGGCTCGCTAAGCACACTGGGCGCACGCATGTGAAGTTTTTTTTTTTTTTTTTTTTTTTTTTTTTTTTTTTTTTTGTCCTTTCTTTCTTTCTTTCTTTGTCGTTCTTTCTTTCTTTCTCTCTCTCGCTCTCTCTCTCCGTTTTGGATAGCGGATTACTTCACCATAGCTTTTTTGTTGATTGAGCTGAATTCTGACATCTCATGTTATGTTTTTGCGGTATCTCATGTTGCGTTATTATTATTTTATTATCCACAATAATGTAATGCAATGCAATATAATCTCATATAATGTAATCTTAAGTAATCTTATCTAGCATAATATGATCTTATGTAATCTAATCTAATCTAACCTAACCTAATCTTACCTAATGTCATCTCATCTAATGTCATTTGGTCTAACATCATCTAATCTAATGTCATCTAATCAGATATTATATTACGTTATATTTGAATGGCCTTGTATCCCCACACCCCTTCAGTCGTTTTTGGTTTGTTTCTTTGTTATTCTTGTTTACTTGTTTGCCTAACTCATAGTTTTGCCGGCTAGTTTAGCCAGGAGAAACGTCTCCGTTATCAGCATATCGTATTTATCTCTTCCCGTACGCGTCCTCCTATACAACATGCAGCCTTTTTGATATTGTCAGTAGCCCCAGACTATCATGTATGCGTGCATCTATGCATTTGTAAACAGCATTTATTTGTACATGTGTGCATTGACAAGTCTACGTTTTTCTAGCCTCCTTTCGCGTTCAATGCATCTTAATAATAGACACATTTTGAGAATGTTAGAATATCATACCCCACGCGATTCAACTGTCACAAGTTTGAGAAACTTGCAAAACTGTAATAATGCTAGACGAAAATCAGGATTTGCTTTGATTTTTTTTTTTTTTTTTTTTTTTTTTTTTTTTTTTACGCAATCACTGCTTTAATATTAATATTAGTAAAAACTTGTATTTACACGTCTGTCAAAATGAGTTTGAGAGAAATTTAACTTTTACTGTGGCATCCACCATGATTCATGATTTGAAAGTTGTGGGCACGATCAACTATTGTAGGATCGGTAGTTGCATTGGTTAGACAGTACGGCCCGGCATATGTAATGAGTGTAGTAAGAGCCATTACTTGTGTCCGGCCTAACTCGTACGGCCCGCCCTTTGTCTTGGTGTCTTTTTCTAATAAGTTGAGACTGCCGCCAGACGATAGTGATAGTAACTACTTAGCTTTGACTCCGGATTGTTAAGATAGTCTCATCATTCTCTTTTTGAGGACTGCAGTGTGTTTGCGGTTATATTAACTTGATATCAGCAGTTACAATACCGACTTACTCTTCCGGGCCGCATTGACTCCAGCCGCTATCGTTGGGGATAGCCGGTACATCTGCAGTCTCAGATTGAAACTCTATTATTAATAGAAGTTGAACTTGAGGCGCCAAGACAAAGAGTGGGTACGAGGCTAGCTAGTAGGCCGGACACAAATACTATCAGGCTTGATGGCTCGGAGGCTTACGACACCGTGATCGTCCCGTAGGCTCATCATCTACATATGCCTTGCCGTCACCACATATTGTCTAACCTAATTAATATATTACTACTTGAATACGTCTAACATAACGTAGGCTATCTTAATATAATGTGAGTTTGGATACAACCCCAAGTGATAAATACACAACGAACTCTTATTAAAAGACTCTATGGCTGCAAACAGCTCTAACTCCTAAGAGTAGGTGAAATACCAGTAAATAGCTGAGAGGTCACTTGTTTATTTACGTTGATTTCTACAGGTCACTTGTTTATTTACGTTGATTTCTACTGGTTTGCAGACTTGGTTTGCAAAATACGATCTTGGGTGAACGTAGATTGTGAGTAGCTATTAGGCGACACTTGAAGTTAAATGTGCAAAGTACTTCAAGGTGGCTTCAAGTTCAAGTAATTGGTGTTCAAGTGGAAGTCCTGAACTTTCATTTGGGAAAGTCCTTCTGAGCCTAATGGCTGTGCACGCAGTGCACGGCAAATATCATTTTTATGTTCTCTTGACTGTGTTCGCTAAATTTCACAGTAAATAATGATTTTCGGGAAATCGGTGGAAAAGGAGCAGAGAAGGGGAAAATGGCAATTGCTGTAAAAACTTTTATTAAATCGTTTGAAGTCATTCCTGGACGAAATCGAAAGCTAGTTAGTGAAGTCGAAACGTCGTGCAGAGGAGAATCTAAGGAATCTGTCAAAAACAGTAAAATGTCAACGGTAGTGGTTTTGGCCGGTGGTTAAAGTGCTCAGTCTGATAGCTCCCCCCCAGACCTAACGGTTGAGTAGAGTTGCGTACAGGGTGAGTGACTAACGATTGGTCAGTGACTTGTCTCAGAAAAAAAAAAGTAGGAGAAAAGAGAAAGATGAGTTTCTTTAAACCCAGGAGGAGGATAAAAAGAAGTGCGTCGATGTGTAGCGCAGTGTAGACGGAGATCAGCCGGGGCCGGATATCGGGATGCGGAAGCGGGACTGAGACAATTGAGGCGCAGTAGCGATGCGTTGATATCGGGGAGCTGACGTCGAGCCGTAGGAAGCTAGGTGGCCATGTATCGCACAGCCGAGATGAACCAAATTTAATGTACCAATTATGCCATGCCAATATAATCACTGAGGTGTTTAGATTCGATGAGGATGATTGTTGACCCGCAGGCATAAAAGGCGACCAAGGACTTACAGGGATACTCTTGTCTAGGGACGATGGCGGGCCAAGTGGGAAAAGCGC
The DNA here is from genome assembly GCA_019918135.1 of Paulinella micropora. Classification (NCBI taxonomy): domain Eukaryota; phylum Cercozoa; class Imbricatea; order Euglyphida; family Paulinellidae; genus Paulinella; species Paulinella micropora. Next base: position 50,790 of record WBZZ01001216.1, read on the forward strand.
TGGGCTGTGGCGGGTGAAGCCGGTACGATGGGTAAAACCCACTTGAGAGTGTTGAGGTGGCTATTCCTTCGATGTAGCTTGTTTACCTTTCTGGAAGACATGAAGCGGGAAGGATTCGCCGGTGATGAGAGGGCCCTTGAGACGCTTAAGAACGCTGGCGGGAAGTCGGCCTTTGTCTTTGTTGGTCTTGTGAGAGCGCCACTCGATGTGTCGATGAACGACTTGATCGTTTGTTGTGTCGAAGAGAAGAGGCTTCCAGTGTGCCAAGGGATTACCCCAGCGTTGGATAGTCGTTTGGTTCTTTGTGTCTTCGTAGATGGGACGGAAGAGTGGGTTCTTGTCTAGGGTCGTACCGAGCTGGTGACCTACGAGGTCGTTTTCCTCGTTCTCTGGGTCCTCGTCTAAAACGATGCCAAGTTTAACCTGATCGCGGTCGATGAATGCTACGACTTCGCCGATGGTGTAGTTGACTGAGTCGTCGTCGTGATCGTCTTCTGCGACTGTGTTGAGCGGAGCGAGGCCGTCAGTGGGTGCAGTATACGGAGCGATGTGTGAGCGGTCGATGCGTTTCAATACCTTGTTGGTCTTGAGATGGCGCAGCTTGAAGCAGTTTGAGCTGACCTGCTCAACGATGGTGTAGGGGCCGTCGTACTGAAGAACGGAGGAGGCGGGAATGCCTTGCTTAGAAGGCTTGGGACGGTAGACGGAAACTGTGTCGTTTACTTTCCATTCCTTGACTGCCTTGCGGCGGCCTTTGTTCTTTTGAGCGACAGACCGGGCGCGGGTAACGGTGGCGTACGCGCTGACATAAGTTGTGACAGCGGTGCGGGCGCTGTTCAACAGTGCGATCTGTTCGGATGACTGTATTGACAGTGTCGGTGATGCGTCGAGGGCGGCGCTGGAAGCAGTAGCTCGGGCATTAACAATCTCCGGCGAGTCGAAGAAGTCCAACGTGCAGCGGGGCTTGCGGGCGAGCATTCCTTCAAAGGCAGTAGTGCCGGTTGCTGTAGATACGTATGTGTTCTGAGCGAAGGAGAGAGAAGGGATGATGCTAGGCCAGTTGGTCTTTTCTGCCTTAGGGAGAGACTGGATAGCCGTGCGGATGGCTTTGTGGCGGCATTCAACGTAGCCGAGTTGATGATGCGAGTAGGGCGCGGTGGTGAGCCATTCGAGGCCGGCTACGCTGCAAAATCGTTTGGCCAACGTGCCAACGAAAGAACTATGATAATCGGAGAAGACGGACTCCGGAAAACCAAAGATGTAGGCCCATCGATTGAGAATGAGTTCCACTGTTTCTTCCGCGGATGTGGAGACGCATGGGATAAATTGGAGAAATCCCGAGAAAAAGATCGACGATGGTCAGTATGTACTGAAAGGTGACGCCGGGGATGCCGATGTGAACGTGGTCGAGGCCGATGCCCTGTCCTTGATGCGTCCATGTGAGCGATGAATATCGGCCGTGGTTAAGGGTCAGGCGGGCGTGGACTAGTTGGCAAAAGTGGCAGTCACGGAGGGCGGCGAGGACGTCATGATGCATGATATCCGTACCGTCTGTGCGGAACCAAATGTAGCGCTCCTTGATAAAGGGGACGAGTGTCGGCGCTTTGGCGTGGTTCTGCATGAGGTGGGCATAATTGATGAGGGGACGGCGTAACTCTTCTGGGACATAAACCTTGACTGAAGATTGATCGGGATCAACGGTGACTGCGATACCTTGTCGGAGGGTTAGTTCGGCTGAGCCGGCGGAGACAGAGATGACGTCTTCGGTCCAGAGAGGGGCCGTGAAACTGTCCTGTCGTTGTGCGTTGATGATTTGCTGGCGTGTAACGCGCTGTGCATGCGATGTAGCAACGAGAGGATAGATATAGTGTTGTTCCATTCCAAGTCCATGTACGAGCCAGACGAGGTTGTCGTCAAGGAATAAGATCTTCCGACATTGCTCGACGATTGTCTGTGGAAGAGTTTCATCGGGGACGCAATGAACCAAGTCTTGAGGCATGAGCAGAGCGAAAGGCTTGCGGAGAGCAAACATATCGCGGGCAACCATCGGGGAGCGTTCAGCAGAGGGAATGACAATGGCCAAGTCCCATGGGGCTTGAATGCTACGTAGAGTGGGGCCGCCGCGGAGGATCCGGCAAGACAGGGACTTGAGACGGGTATCCAGGGCCGCGTGCGTGCCTTCAACTGCTAACCAAAGGGTAGAGCCTGCTCGGGGTGCCGGAATGGTGGATAAGAGCTGGAGAGTCGCCTCGGCTTCGCCAATCAAGGTGGGCTGGCCGGGGGCGATGCAAGGGACACGTGAGAGACCGTCGGGGAGTTGGTTTTGCTTACCTGGTAGGTATTCGACTTTGAATCGAATCGTTTGAAGGTGTTCCAAAACCCAGTTGACGACCATGGGGCTGCAAGCGTGCCATAGCCACAAAAGGGGGCGGTGATCTGTGACGATGGTAAGTTTGTGATCGCTGGCATCGATGTAGTAGCGGCACTGTTGAATACCGTAGATGACGCCGTAGGCTTCACGAACGTAGGTCGCCCATCGTGTTTGCGTGTCTGTAAGCTTCTGGGAGAAGTACTGGATGACCGGAGCGTTGCGCTCTGGGCCATTATGAAGTGCGCCGCCAATGCCGATCTGGCTTGCGTCCGTCCGGAGGTAGAGTCGTTGCGATGGCCCATACTTCACCAGAATGGGGAGCGTAGTGAGGACACGGCGGAGCTTCTTCATACATTTCTGCTCATCTCGGGTCAGGTAAGGGGCACCGGAGGGCCGAGCGTGAGTGGATTTGAGAAGATTGGTCAGAGGTGCCACTAATTGGGAATAGTCAGGGATATGGGCTTGGATGAAGTTGGTCATACCTAAGAATGATCGGACTTCGGAAACGTCGGATGGGTCGGCCAGCTTGAGAATAGCGTCGACCTTGGAAGAATCTGCGGCGATACCTTTCTTGCTGCAGCGTTTGCCCAGAATGTTGAGCTCGCGATAGCCTAAGCGTAGTTTCCGGGCCGAACCGTGGAGGCCGGAGTCTCTCATAGCCTGAAAGATGCATCGGAGCTCGCGAAGATGGGTATCGAAGTCGTTGGGGCCGTCTGTGACGTCGTCGAGGTAGGCAGAAGCGGATTTATTCCAAAAGTCCAGATGGTTGAAGGACTTATCCATAGCGCGTTGAAAGTCTCCCGGGGCGCGGTGAACACCTTGAGGCATAAAATTAGGAACTAGGAGTCCTAAGGGTGTCCAAACAGCGAGATTATCGCGGCTACCGTCATCTGGATTGAGTCTCAGATGCGTGAAGCCGTCGACCATGTCGATAGAGCTGAGATAGTGCCAGCCCGCGAAGCGTTCGCAGTACTGATCTGGGTTGGGTAAACCTGGCACAGGCAGGTGGAGGTTGTCGTTGGCACCGCGGTAGTCGTAGACGTTGCGTATGTCGCGGATGACCTCCTTTTCTAAGTCTTCAAACTTTCCTACGGGCAGGCTCGACTAGCCCAGGCACAATTTGCGGATGCCATGGACCAGAGGCCGGCTGTAAGAACGTCCATCGCCCAACCTTTGAGGTATTGGTATACCGCTGGAGTCCAATTTGGGCATTGCACCGCAATTGGTTTAGCTCCCAGTTTGAGGATGAGCGACACGACAGTGTGATTGAAGACACCTGCTTTGTCTTGGAAGACATCGTCGAATTCTCCGAGGAGGGCCCATAGAAGTCGTTGTTGTTCTGCAGTGAGGCCGGAGTTGACGACTTCAGGTGCATATTTGGGCGCAGGCGGCGCGGTAAGTTTGGCGGCCTGTTTGTCTAGAAAGTCGCAGCAAAGTCTCTCAGAAATGAGAATCCACGGGGTGGTCTGTGTTCCACTAACCGTAGCTGCCGTACAGTAAAGCATGCGCGGGTCCGGGCATGTTGCAGCGAGCTCCGCCATGGCGGGATCGAAGTATGGAGGATCTTTTACAGCGAGGACTGTGACTTCCCGGTGGGGAAGAGCCATGGTGGAAGGATCGGGCGGTAAGAATAGGGCGGTGTCTGGAGAGGGCTCCAGACTTGGTTGTCACGCCCGATCCTGTTTGGTATTCAATCGTTGCTGGTATCCGGTGCCAGACCGAGCGTACATGTAGAAGTGGCGGCGCTGCGTCGGAGCCGCGAAACGATGCTGTGGGCGCGGAGGTGGCTTGTAACGCGGGTTTTGGACTGACCGAGGGGCTGTCTGACCATCATGGGCGGTGCGGCCCTGTTGGTTAGTCCGATTTTCCCGGTCGGGTTGGTACTTGCGGCCGGCGGATATTGGGTCCGCTTGGCGCGTTGGGCATGTTTGCGGTTCTTCTTGTAGCGGGGGTGGCCACCAAGACTACTGTTGAAAGCTGGTCGAGCTGGTTTCGGCTTAGGCTTGCGTATCCCAGTAGTGCAGTGGTGTCGTTGTGAAGGCAGTCGCCGTAGCCGCACTTGCACCACGGTTGATGAGTCCTGTCGAGGTGAAGCGCTTGCCATGCGAAAATGCCGTCGGGGACATTGTAGGCGAACTGGTTGATGTCAAGCGATGGCATGGTATCTATTAAATACCTAACAGGATCCACACTATATTTCCCCTTGTGTACTAATTCAGCTAGCATCTGCCAGACGCGTTCTTTGTCTTCGATGCTGGCCACACCGTTCATGGCTCCTGATGCATTGTAGAAGGCGCGGTCCAGGGAGTAAGGGATGATGAGGTTGCAGTTGCTGAAATAGTTGAGATCCGATAGGATCTCCTGTCGTACCGAAGTGCGAAGGCTGGGGTTGATAGCGGAAAGCTGAAATGCTGGCCGTGTAGGCCGGTCGCAGGGCTTACTACCTGCGCAGTGTTTAGCTGTGCAAATACACCATGGTAAATGGGGTGTAAGGCATGCTTTGCGTGAGGCCCGGAAGGCGAAGAGGCCATCGGGGAGATCTTGTCGGGTACAAGCGTCGAAGTTTGGCTCGTGTTGGAGGAGAGGCATACCCGTACGTTGTCCGATGTCGATCCAATGGGCCATCTTGTACCAGAGGCGGCGTTGCCATTCCGGGTCAAGTTTGTCCGTAAGGTAGGCGGTAGCAGCGTTGAGTCCACCAGATGAGACGCAGCAGATCCATTCCATGTGCACAAGATGGTTGAGCTGTTTCCAAATCTTAAGGCGCATGTCCGTTCGTAGGTCGGGATTGATGGCAGCAAGACGGAACATACCTGGGTAGATAGGCTGAGGGGCTGGTTCGTGAGGGGCCTGCTTTGTTTCGAGCCATTCCGCTTGTTGTCTTGGCCGGGAACGTAGGTATCCCACGCCATGCGACGGTGATGTCGCCGCAGTTGAGGAAGTCGATGACGATGAAGATGTGGCCGCAGGTGGTTGGCCACTTGCCGGTTGGGCGAGTCCGGTTTTGACTCGTCGTCGTCGTCGTCTTTTCTCCGGTACGGAGTCGGCGGTCTGGTGTTACAGGCTGTCTTTGCGACCTTAGCTGGAGTAGGTGCAGGCTGCGTGCTTGCAGTACTCTGTGTAGCGGGTGTCGGAGCGGGGACTGATCCCGAAGTGTTGGTAGGCGTGGGGCCCGAACTAGAGCTCGAACTGCTAGAGCTGGTGCCGGAAGTTGGGGCGAATACCGCGTCGTCGAGCATTTCGACGTCGATCGGGTGGGCACTGGATCCCGGTAATCCGGTCTGTCCCTCCGGGATCATGCACACGTCGAATCCAGGGTCGATGAACATCCCCTGGGGGAAGCCGATGCGGTAGTGTCCGCGTGTTTCCAGTGGACTCAGCGTGTGGATCGGGTGGGGCAGATTCAGAAGTGCCTCGGCTTGAAGATCCGACTGAGACATCTTCATTTCGCAATAGAACTTGCGGAGGCGTTCTGTAGTTTCAGCTGCCTTCAAATTGATCCAGCGGCCAGTGTTTGTATGTTGATCCACCGGTAGTGCCGATTCTGCGTTCCGCGGCGCCCATCTCCGGATGTGGGGATTGGGGTGGTAGTTTATCCGGCTATAAATGCATGGGACGCCAGAAGGATAACCTTTCAAACGTTTTTCTCGCGAGTACGGGTTGACCATGTCATAGTCGCAGGGGTAGGTGCCCGCAGGATGGTAGGCTACGTGGATTTAGCGCTTGCCGGTCTGGCTGGCGATAAAATAAATAGCGATTTGAGCTATGATCCACTCCACGTTGTCGTATCGCTTCCAGTAAAATGTAGTGGACCATTTTATGTTGGAGGTGTCTGAGTTCTGTGGATCGATCCAGTTTGGGCACTGTTGAAGGTAGTTGGTAAGGTTGGTGTTGTTTCGGCCTCCTAATGACCATTGACCTTCCTTGGTTGTTATTCCTCGCGTCAATCCCTGCCAATTGTGTTGGAGGATATTGTCGAAGAACTCTTCATCACGCTTATTCATGTAGTAGATGGACAGGGAACTATGGTTGAAATAGTTCCGCGGCAGGTCGACCGTGCAGAGGTAGCTGCGTTCGCGTACTAATACATTTTGGATGTCGTAGTAAGAGTCCGTCGCAGTGATCTTCAGCCATATGGGATCAATGCAGGGGAGTCGGTGGAAGTAGTGCTGAAGTGCGAAACAGCGTTCTCGTGTTGGTAACTTGAACGAGTAGCGTTGGTATAATGCAGTGCCGAATCCCGGAGCCATAATGTATTGGCCTGTCGACGGGGTTTCCATGCAACTCCAGGGGAAAAAAAACTCACCTTCGTAAAGCGCGTCCATAATGGTGTTTCGGGGTGCTGTTCTCGGGGTGTTACCGACAATGAGTCCCAAGTACGATGACACTTTGTATCCCCAAGGTCGCTCCGGATGATACGCCATACCGGTGCGGAAATAGTCTACGTTTCCGGTAGGCTCCACTTGGCGGCCAACGAGGGCTGTACACAGAAGTTGCGCAGTACTTCGTCCGTGTGCCGGGCCAAAATGGAAGATGGTGGCCTTCAAAGGGGATTTCAGAAATTCATGCATCGTGATCGCGCCTTTCGGATGGTTGAGGATCTTTTCCACGGTCTCCTTTGTTAGTACGTCCTGGACAACTGTTTCTTCCTGAAAGAGGCGTTGGCGCAAACGTTTAACCCTGACTAGGCAGAGAGCTTCCGTGTTGACGACGCCGTGTCTTGCGACCGCACCGTTGTCGATAAGACCCATCCCCAACGTGAAGTCGGAGAATGTCGAGTGGTTCATCTCGTGACGTTTGTTGCGAGGAGGCCAGTAGCGTTGCATGAGGAGCGTGGGTTTGTCGCGACTGAGGCCGAACGTGGCTTCACCAAATTCGATATCAGAGCCACCCCAAGGGGTGTTCCCATACATCTGGCGAGGGTTCGTACGTATGTAGATCTGACTCTCCCGGGTGCGTAGAGGCGCCGTAGTGGACGGCAAGCTCGATGTCGAGCTCGAGGACGAACTTGAAGTTGTGCTGAAGGTTGTGCTCGAAGTTGTGCTCGAAGTTGTGTTCGAAGTTGTGCTCGATGGTGAGCTTGACGATGAGCTTGCTGTCGAACCTGACGAGGCGCTCATAGACGAACTCGAGGATGAACTCGAAGCCTGATTCGGTGCTGCAGTCCATGGGAGAAAAGTTCGCGCCAGGAGCGGGTTGGCGATGAAGTTGTAGTGGTCCGTGTACGGGAAGACCATCTGCTCCGCGCATCTCCAGTGGATGTCGTTTTCCGGTGGCGGGATTTGGTAGGTCCCACGGGCGTTTTCTGCCGTGCGCAGCAACGATGATGTTCCACTCGAGGGTAGTCCCAACCGCCTTCTACTGGAGTGACGTTGTCGGGCCATAGTCCTTGGCTAGTGATCATCTGTTCCGGGACCTAATAGCCGAGGTGTGGACATTGAGGGTAAGTGCCCACGAAGCAATCGGATCCCATGGTCGGAAAGTAGTTCGCGTATACTTCCTTGACGATCCATAAGTCCTCGTCCGAAGCAGAAGCCTTTTTCTCCTCTTTGCGCTCGGGGATACAGCTTGAAGGTACCCATACGTTTGGTACCGGTCGGACCTCCTTGTACGTCTGTTGTGGGTTCTGACCCGCGCGTAAAGTGGGGACTGGAGTCAGGCCTTCAGCTCGTCGAAGAAGTTGAAAGGGATCTCCAATTGCGCGACGGACGTTTGGTTTCATTGGCGGTGCTTCGAATCCCGCGAGTCTGCGGCTCGGGTATTCGTGTAGAGGGCCGCGTCCGACAATGGGGGACACATTTGTAAGCCGGGTCGGCCTACTAGTAGTGACCCTCCGTAGTCGAATTGTTATGCCAACGGGCCGAACGCTTCCTATGGTGGATAGCTCGGCTGTCTCGGCTGCCTCGGGTTCGGGATCCGGAGCCGGAGCACGTGCTTCAGTCTGGAGCGGCAATCGAGGAACTGGTGATCCCTGACCCTGTTTAAGGTTACGAACAAGGCCATCGCTTATTGGTCTTGCCGGCATACAATCTGCGGTCGCCACTCGTAGTGCTGATGACGACGATGATGACGAAGACTGAGCTTGAGGAAGCGCCAAAGAGGCGGCCGTAGATGGCGTAAGCAAAGTCGGTGCCAGCGGCACTAACGATGATGATGACGATGATGATGATGATGATGGTGATGCCCGATAGCTCAAGGAGCGTCTCGTATTCGAAGGCTTGCCTCGAAGTTGAGCGAGGTATTGTCGTGCCAGTGCGTCTTCCCTTTTCCAAGCTGATAGACGCCAAGGGCTAACTCCAATCTGAGAGGCATTCGGTGTATTTCCCACTTGAGAGGGAGGCGTGTCTTTCCATCCCTGGGCCGATCCACTCGTGGAAGGCGTGGCTGTCGCAGCAGCTGAAGATGGAGACTCTTCTGGAGTTGAGGATGCCTCCAGTTTCTGTCGTTTGGAAGGAGGAGTACCCGGTCTCTTCGATTCCAAATTCCCGGATCGGGCACGATGGGTGATGTGTTGAGTTTGCGAGGGCGTAGGATGGCTGGCTTGGCTCTCGCTTTCCTTTTCGCTCTCATTTTCGACCACTTCGACTTCCAGTTCAAGTTCTTCTTCGTCTTCTTCGTCCTCGGCTGCTTCTTCGTCTTGCTCCTCGACCTCCTCGTCGGCCTCTTCGTCTTCGTCTTCATCCTCTTCTTCATTGCGAACCGACCAGCCAATGTTGCCGTCGCAAGGTCTTCTTTTACGTGAAGACATGAACAGATTGACTTGGCAGCCATAGAGGTGGGCGTTCAAAGTAGACAGAAGGTCGTGGGAGTTCAAGGGGAGCTGCAGTTTGGGACGGCGGTCGATGATTTTTTTGAATTTGAAATAGGTAAATGATTAACATATACCTCGAGAGGGATGAGAGTACCAATTGGTTCCAGAGAGCCTCCTGTTGAGCTGCAGAGCCTGTAGGTCCCAAATACTCCTGGTAGATGTCGTGGGCCGTCACGTTGGGATTGCACATCCAGCGTAAGGGACGGTGTTGGTACCAATGGTAGGTGAAGCAAATTTGTTTGCTTGTCCTTGATTGCCTTGAGTAGAACGTTTCTGTATTCACCATAGTAGTTGGTCAATAAATCCTCTTTGAACTGCGTCGATTGCGTCCACGAGAGGTCCGTAGTGAGAGGATTAGACTTACTTCCACTTCCTTCAGAAACTTCTTTTCAGAGGGCAGAAGACCATGGTGTAGGCATCACCCCCCGGATGGCCGGTAAAAAGTACAGTTTTTTTTACCCCCCGGATGAACGGTAGTGATTTTGGCAGGTAGTTAAAGTGCTCAGTCTGATAACAGCAGTGTGTATTCAATTGATTGCCGGTTGGTATTTTAGTAATAATTTCCTCGCACCGGGAGGCTAGTCAAGACTTACACTTTCTCTCTCTCTCTCTCTCTCTCTCTCTCTCTTTGATTTCTTCAAGTTCTTTCCTTTTTTTTCAAGTTTTTTCCCTCCTTTTTTTCTTTTCTCTTCCCCGTACACTTTGTAATATCCTTCCTTCAAGTTCTCTCTTTTCTTTTTTATTAATACTTTCTTTTCTTTCCGACTCTCTGCCTGTCACAGGCTTTTTCATTTTTCTTTTGTCTCCATCCATTTTCTTTCTTTTCTCTTTTTCTCTCCCCCCCCCCGCCATGGTAAGTCAAAAGACGGAGGGGAGGGGGGGGGGGGAGGGGTGGTGGAGTGTAAATAATTCTGAAAGTGAAGACGGTTTGTTTCCACAACTAGAAATGCCAAAAACAAGTACTACCGGTTCAGGTCAAATAACAATTTTAAACTGATCCAACCGAGACTTTTTCAAGTACTTCAGAAAAATAAGTGAGCAATTAGAGTTTCAAGTTACTAATTTTTCAATAAAAGGCAAGAGGTGACCAGTTGTCCAAGTTGATAGCCTGATCCTCTGACTTACTAGTACTGTAAATTTAAAGTTTACTATTAATAATAAATCTGGTATTAATAATTCTGAAAGTGAAGTTTGTTTACTTATTAAAATGAAGTTATTTTCCTAGTTGTATGGGTACATATATTAGGATCGATATATTATATACACTGATATGAAAAGCAAACGTTCGGCCTTCATTATTATTAACCATAGTAAAATTAAAAAAAAGTTATAAGTATGAAACAAGTTCAAAATCCTATTAAAAAAGTTATATGTATAAAAAAAGATAATTGCTCCAAAGTTTTTTGAACAGTCAGACCATTTTCATAAGATATAACTTTTTTAATACATAAAACTTTTTTCAATTAATACTAATATAAGATAGAAATTTTTTTATATAAATGTGGATCCAAAGTTTGATGACTTGAATGTCGACAGTTATACAAATCAAATATTGCTGACGACATTCAAGACAAAAAAATGATGTTTGTTGGTTTTGGTTGAAATCTTGGTTTTGAATGAAAAATTCATTTTTGGTGAAAATTTAAGTTTTGTGTTAATTTTCATTTTTTGGCTGCCAGAATTCTGATTTTCTATAATATTAATATTAATATTAATACTATTATTAACAATCATCTTCATTTTTTGTTGGCGTTCAAACTATTACATTATTTTAAATCATATTAATAGTATAATTAATATTGATTAATAATTATTAGTACCTCGTAATAATAGAATAGAATTGAACTTAAATCATGTCACTAGTGTTTAATAAAATTACAATTTACGCAATTACTGTTTGAATACAATATTAATATTAGCCACCCATACTAGCCATAGAGGCAGGCTGATTACGCACTAGTTAGTCTAGACTATTTAGTTTAGATTGTAGCTACTGTTTCAGATCAGCTTACGACCAAGTTTCACTTCGTGCGGGGGGCATTAACTGCCCGTGCCTTCAACTCATTCAGAAGTTGTTGCTGATCTGCAGTGGAGATCATGTCGTTTTCCAAATGAAAAGTGTCGATCAGACAATCTTCAGCGTCGACCCCCACAACGTATGCTTCGTATCTGTTGTCGTTGTTTTCCTTCGTAATTTTTTCATATGGTAGCTCCTCCGTTTCTTCAATTCCCTGCTTCAAAACCCACGAAGGCTCGAACTTCATCTTGACCCATTCCTTTGCGGCAGCGTTTTTCTGGCCTGCATCTTTGACCCCGTAAACGTGCAAAAGAATTTTACTTTTTGCCTTGACATCATTGAGCAGAATTGTTAGTTTGATACCGACGACTCTGCCAAGGCCAGCTGGAACTGAGCGCCAAGTTGAACCATACCCCGACATGTTGAATGAGGCCATGCAATCCAAAGCAGGTAAATCCAACGAGTTGAGCAATTTGTTGATTTCCTTTGTTCCACTCTTATATGTTGCAGCGTCGTTGACGGTAATGTGCTCAGCAAACTTTGTTGCCTCAGCTTCACTTATTTCTCCTGTTCCTCCGATGAGCTTCCACATGAGTTTTTTCTGGTTGTCACTGCGCTGTCTGTCCGAGTCGCTATCCGTTGATTGTCCGAGTTCGTGGCTGGGACCTTTGCTGCTGGCATTGTCAGAGTTGCTGTCGCTGCCTTTCTCGAAACGTAATACTGATTTCGAATTCTCAATTGCAAGGGAAGACTTCTCGTCTGGTTTGCTTGCGCTGCGAAGTGAAGACTTCTTGTCGTTATCACGGTTGTAGTCGCTGTCGTCGTCGCTGAAAGAAAGCGGCGCTGAATTTAGGCATGACTTCTTGCCGCTGTCAGCTGCAGGGTTGTAGTCGCTGTCGTCGTCGCTGAAAGAAAGCGACGCTGAATTTAGGCATGACTTCTTGCCGCTGTCAGCTGCAGGGTTGTAGTCGTTGTCGTCATCGCTGAAAGAAAGGAAAAGTTGCTCCTCTACCTTAACGGAGCAATCTATTTCGTCAGAGAAGCGTGGGTTCCCGCAGATTTTACAAGCAAGGAAATTCTGGGGATTTTCGTTGAAAGTACACACTTCGCAAGACCACAGTGACTCCTTCTCCTTGATGTCTGCAGGCAGGTTCACTTGGAATGGAGAGAACAAACAATCTTCAGGCCGCTCCACTTTGGCGCTTGGTTCTTTCTTGGCTTTTTTCGTACGCTTCTTGTGGGCTTCGTCATCCGAGTCAGATGTTAGTATTTCTACCACCTCCAGTGCTCTTTTCTGCGTGCACACTTTGCCAAGCTCGAGTGGAGGATGACTTGGATCAGCTCCGGTGATAGCTGCTGCTAAAGGTCCCAACACTTTTTTAATCCCTGGATGCGTAAGATTCTTCAACCGCCGTTGCTTTCGCTTCGGCATTGCTTCTGGTAGCGCAGTTATCGCTTCAACTTGATCCAGGAAGTAACATCTCTTCTTTTCTTTCTTTGCAGATTGTCGGGCGGCAGGGCCGAACCTCGCCACGAGTCTGTCGCTCTCCTGCTCACAATTAGTAACATTGACATTAATAAATAATTAATGTAATCCAAAAAATGTAAGGTTTTGTACACATAACTTAATCATTAAATGTGATTGAAAACACACAAACAAACAAACCAAAAACCTAGAGAGAGAGAGAGAGAGAGAGAGGGAGAAAGAGAGGGGGAGGGGGGGGGGCGGAGTTTAGAGAGACTGACATTTACTGATCATTAGTGATTTATCCTCACGATCCTTCCGCTGAGCTGCAAATGCATCTTGGCAGAGCTTCCTCCCAGTCGCTTCGTCCACGTTGGTTGCAAGAATCTCCTTGGACCAACTCGCAGGGTCTCCCTCCAGCTTCAGGGCCGCCGCAAACCTCTTGACTTTGCTTCTGTGACACAACAATCAGGACGCGTACGTACACGTACCTTAAATGCTCATGACAAACTAAGTTTTCAATTGCACAGGACATGTACAATATCATGAACAAACAATAAATTACCTCATCACCTCTCCTTGTGGCCTTATCATCTCAAGCTCCTGCTCGCGCTTCAAGGCCTTCTGGGCGCGCTTCTTCTGCTCCTTCTCCTAGAAATGTATTCATAATATAATTAAGACACATTCTCTTTCTCTCTCTCACACACACACACAGACAGACACACACATATCTATATATATATCTATCTATCTATCTATCTATCTATCTATCTATCTATCTGTCTATCTGTCTATCTATCTATCTATCTATCTATCTATCTATCTATCTATCTATCTATCTATCTGTCTGTCTGTCTATCTATCTATCTATCTATCCATCTAATAATAGTATCTACTATCTCTCTCTCTCTCTGTCAGTGACTTTCTCTCTCTCTCTCTCTCATACCTCCTTTTCAGCTTTCATCTTGGCCACGATCGCGATGAGATAATCCTTGAATTCTTTGCCAGCCTTGATCATCCTTGCGACTGCAACACAACGCCTCACCTCCCAGTCGAACTCTTGTTTGCTGTTGCATCGGATTGATTTGCCTGTCTCTGGATCATTCACGATCCATCCTAGAAAAGAGAAAGATAAAAATGTACGATTGTGTGGAGACTCCAGAGAGAGAGAGAGAGAGAGAGAGAGAGACCTTGACCGGGCTCTCCCTTTCCGACAATGTTCTTTTCTCGCAGCTTCACCAGCTGGTTTGTAACTTGCACCAACGTTATTCTCGCGCGGTCGATCTTGTCAAACTCGTTGCGAAGAGCAGTTTTCAATCCAGAGGACTTCGTTCCCACTAGAAACGCCGCGACTCTGGCTGGGTCGGGCTTTGCAGACAAAACGTACGGGTCTTTCGCTACAGTAAACAGGCAAGGATATGGGTAAGGCAGGCAAGGACACTGCAAAAAGAGGCAGAGAAACAAAAAGATACACAGACCCATGTCCAGCTGCGTTATTTAAAGGTCAGCAGTCTGTCTCTCTCTCTCCTCTCTCCTCTCGATCTCTCGATCTCTCGATCTCTCTTTCTCCCTCCCTTTCTCTCTCGTGTGCAAATATGCATTATTATCTCCTTTTCAGCTGCGATCAGACTTTTCAATTCATTTTTAATTTGACGGGGTAGGATGTAACCTACCAGAAGGCGCTTTGGTGGAGTTCCAAGCTACGAGGAGCACACCCAGGTATCCGGCAAGCCGTAAATTTAAAACGTACTGCCATTGTGAGTTTTGCCCTTTTTTCCTTTTTCTTTTTTCATTGTTTGCATGCGCACCTCTCAAAGGTTCAAGGGGTTCTCAACGTTTTAACGTGTTTTGTGTCTGACTGTCATTGACCTCTCTCTCTCTCTCTCTCTCTCTTTCTCTCTCTCTCTCTCTCTCTCTCTCTCTTCTCTCTCTCTCTCTCTCTCTCTGTGTCTCACTCTCTCTCTCTCTCACTCACTCTCTGTCTCCCTCTCTCCCTCTGTCTCTCTAGTCTATCGCTCTCTCTCTCTCTCTCTCTATATATATATATACACACACACACATATATATATATATATATATATATATATATATATATATATATATATATCTAGATCTCTCTCTCTCTCTCTCTCGATCGATCGCGATCTCTCTCTCTCTCTCTCTCTCTCTCTCTCTCTCTCTCTCTCTCTATACTACTACTACTACTACTACTACTACTACTACTACTGCTACTAATACTACTAATACTACTACCATGACAACAACATCTCCTACTTCTACTTGTTTTACTACTTCTCCTTCTATTACTACAAGTATTATTTCAACTTCCACTTTGATTACTACTACTACTACTACTACTACTACTACTACTACTACTACTACTACGACTACTACTACTATTACTATTACTATTACTACTACTATTACTACTACTACTACTACTACTACTACTACTGTTACTTCTACTTCTACTTCTACTACTTCTACTACTTCTACTTCTTGTAGGCATCACCCCCCGGATAGCCGGTAAAAAGTACAGTTTTTCGGGTGTCAGGTGCACCTAGTTTTTTTCCCAGTATTTCAATATCGTTTGGCCGGATTTGACCTAATGCCATTTTAACCGTGGTCTGTGGCCGCTTTCTTTTCGGCTTCACTGAGCTAATATAACGAGACATCATTCTCCATTGGGGGATTTGTGTCTGGTTGTATTACCGACTTTTTATCGAGCTATCTTCAGGGAATGTAACATTGGAGTCACCAGCACAAGGCTGATTTTTTTTCTGGCTTGTTTTTGGAACAGCAGAAAGAAAAATTGGACAGACCTATCTCTTCTGAGTAGGTGTTCCAAAAAACAAATACTCCAGCACATCCCCACACAGCTCCTTTTGCAAAACCAGACGTCTAGGCGTTTGTGAGTAGGTGTCTCAGTACCCTCTACACAGCCTGTATCTGTGTCCTCATAAGGCCAGACACCAGACCTCATAGCTGTTCTTGTGTTCTCTCTTGAGACAGAGACAGAGTAGGTCAACAGACGTACAAACAAACACTCACAGTTACAAACAAACTTGAAGGACACGAGCGTAGTAGTCCTCATTTCAAGTCTGTGCACTTAGTTGCCTGTCAAAACACATACATCAGAGTATTTTTGCAAATCTCTGACTGTTTTTCGACAATAGGTCTGAACAAGTGTCAGACGACAGGTCGACTTCTCAAGGAGTGCTTCTCGAGCCTCTTTGACATTATCTGTACGTAGGTCCTCGTACCTCATAACAGATACAACAACAAAAAGAGAAAAATAAAAGAGGAGTGGAGAAGGAGATCAAGTTTTCAGAGAAAGTCGTATAGACTACTTCTTTCTCACAAACAAAAACACATAAGACATAGAGGTGAGACTCTCTCTCTCTCTGCACTGTCTTTTCATCTTTCCTCTCTATTTGTTCCTCAGAGACGAACAGAGTAATTACGGAGTAGAAACAGATCTATCTCCTTTGTATTCCTTCAGAGACCATGTCTTCTAGGTCTGAAGAAGCATATTGGAATGAAGAAGGAGGAGAGAATGAGAGAACCCCAATAGACCAGGAGGATAAGGTTGGCCCTCTTGGGGACGGGGGAGATCTGGCAGTGCCTTCCTATGAAACAGGAGGACCAGAGGACCGACTGCTCGCCCCTGGGCGGATGGGAGAGTCGGAAGTCGAGAAGGAGAGGAGCGAGGAGGAAGCGAGGTTTGTGGCCGAATATGGCAATCTAAGTGAGAAGGAGTTTGAGGATAAAATAGGGAAGGATGAGGCCTATAAATGGCTATTCATTCCCCCAGAAATACGATGGGGAGATCCCTTGAGAAAGGAGGATATCTGTTACCCCCTCCCAAAACAAGCCCTGTCTCTTGCAAAATTCCTCAGAGACGACAGTGCACAGTTACAGGTGCAACATGTCTCATTTGGGGACAATATGTCTTTACTGGAGCTTCTCGACCTCACATGGAAAGTGTTCGAGTGTGCTATACTCTATGAGTACCAGTCTAACAAGACTGTCCTGCCATGGGATTCAAGAGCACTGGCTAGGTTGCTCGATCCTGGTCAGGATATCGAATCAATCAAAAGAGGGGAAGGGGAGTTTAAGTCCAGGAACGTCCGAGGACAGATTAATGTCATGGGTATACCCCTGAGACTTATGGAGATCAAGTTGGTGGACTTGAATAAACTCCAACAAACCCCGATTTATGGCAGGGACCTTCACCCGGCCCTGAAAGAAATAGAAGGCGAAGCTGGAGGGGTGACGAAGACTAAGAAGTTGCATGCGGCCTTGCAGAAGGACGACGCATGGAAGAGGTGGGCTTTCACCAAGGATCATACGATCTTGGAGGGAACGGCCGCACCCGCCCTCACCAATAAAGCGGGAGAGAAGGAGTTGGCGGAGAAGGCTCTGTTCCTTCGGAAGGCTGCCGAGCTCATGTCTTTTTTTCATAATGCTCAAGACCTGCATATCAGGGAAAGAGCAGAGGAGAAAGAAAAGAAGGAGTTGGAGGCAAAGATTGCATTGGCTAAGGCGACGGCTACGAGACAGGCACCTTCCTCTGGGCCTTTTATGTCTCCCCCTGGGTAAGTCCCGTCAGCCCATACAGCCCCTCCTGCCCCTACGACTAGCTCAGCGCCTACAC
>WBZZ01001217.1:0-10000 GCA_019918135.1 Paulinella micropora
AAAGGAACATCTCAGAAATGAAGTTAGCTTTGACATTGAACAATTTGAAGCAAAATATGGTAGTGCTTCCATAGAAGAACAAGTAAATAGACTTGCTATTGAAGCAAGTGGTATTGATAGGTGGTATATTGATTATATGAATAGAGATATTGAGCAAATGAATATAGATATAGAGCAATTAACGACCCTTTGGGGATATACCGAAGAAGAAAAGAAAACACTCGTTAAACTTACTCGTAAGGGACTAACATATTTATTGGAAAAAGGTAGAAATGAAATAAAAGTAGTAGCGAAGAGGGAAAAGAAACAATGGCAGGCACGGGACTTAAAAGAATGGGAACAAAACAGATTAGAATATGA
The DNA here is from genome assembly GCA_019918135.1 of Paulinella micropora. NCBI lineage: Eukaryota > Cercozoa > Imbricatea > Euglyphida > Paulinellidae > Paulinella > Paulinella micropora. The sequence continues at coordinate 361 of WBZZ01001217.1, forward strand.
ACAGAAAAACCCAGAGAATGCTTTGGTTGAAGCAAAGATAGGGGAGGAACATAAAACACTTACACCAAGATTAACAGGTAATCAGAGAGATACTGCAAGACTTGTAGATGCTATTATTAAAAGTATTCAAGATATAATTATGAGTCCTAGATTAAGTAGAATACTGGATACCGCTACAAGGATGGACCGTTATAGTGTGAGCAGATTAGTATGGAATCGCTTATTAACGATTACTGCTAATCATCCTCAGATTCGTGCTATGACAGTCGCGGTGATGGGACGATCAAATGCGGAGTCTTTCAGAATGGCATTAGAAGCATTAGCAAGAAATGAAGCACCGCCAGAGTTACCTCCCCCTAACCCTCGTTTAATGGCAGTGGGACAGCAAAGAATTGGTGATTATGTGTTCTGGGATATGTTAAGAAGAGTAGGCATACAAGCATCAACATTGTTTGCATGGAATACATTTAAAAGAGGTGTTGAAACTGCGGCCGCGGTTGCTTTCTGGGAATTTCTAAAGCACACATATAACATATGGACTGCTCAACCAGATGCTATTATTAAATTGGAAGAAGAACGATTTCATACCGATGGAAGCAATTATAATGGCCCAGCTACACGAGTACTAGAAAGTCGTCTCCGATTAGAAGACAGAACTCGTGGTAAGTTTCCTTATATTTTACCAGCAGACACTCTGGATTTGATTGCTTTTGAACATGATCTATTGTATGCTACTGGTGATAAAAATGTCCAAAACTTAGCCGACCAACGATACTTTGAAAGAATTACTAATATAACAGAGTATTTAACAAGTAATGGATTGGCGACGGAAGAAGTTGCTAAAACTATTTCTGATAATTACAATTCAATGCTTTCAAAAGCAGATGTATCTAAAATGGCCTTACAAGCACAGGGGCGGGCTCGTAGTGGAGTGTCATACTTAGATGCTATGAAATTCTGGAAAACTATTAAAATCACTCCTCCAGATGCAAAATACGATGCTTTTATACACGATGTAGATCAAACATTAACTTCTATGATTGGTGTCATGAATAGTGTGGGCGGTTTTGACATGGATGCGACATTTAAAGTAAATAAAATAACCGATCCTGCTACATTTAGCAAACAATATGAAAAATTGGTAAATTCGTTTAATCAAATGGTAAAGTCACAAGAAAAAGCCGATGGTAAAAAAGGATATTCTCTTATCACACCAGCAAATGAAACTACAATTAATAATTTTATAGAAAAAATAAATACACAGAGCATAAAAGATATTCCACCAGATATAGAGAAACAAATAATTGTTGAAGTTAAGCCCACACTAAATCAAACAGAAATGGTAGTAGCACCTATGGATTCAATCGGACTTGGTAATAACTTGGATATACTCCAAGATAAAACTGCCCAAGTAAAGCATTTGAAAGGTTTCGTTAATTTGCTAAAAAAGAAAACTGGAAAGAAAATATCTTTGACATTGTCAGATTATGACGATCCAAAATATGGATGGGAAAAGGCTATAAAACAAGCATTAAACAAGGGTGCTAGTAAGTCAGATATAGCAGAGGTAGATGATGTATTAGATAAGAGAATTTATGAAGAAGTGAGGGGTAAATTAAGTCCAGAACAAATGAAGCAATTAGAAGATTTAGAATTGAAGGATTCTGAATTTGAAAAGGCTACACCTAAAGGATTAACACCTGCTCCTGAACCAACACTAGCACCACAACCTGAACCAACACCTGAACCAAAACCAATACCAGCCCCACAAACACCAGCATTCGTAGAGGAACCCGTTAAACCGCCACAGACTAATGTAAAAGAAGACCCAGATAATACAACAACTAATGACCAAATGGTTGATAGTATGAGAAGTATTGATAAATTGGTTGATAAGATTATGGGAAAACCGCCTGCCGACGAAAGAGAAGACTTATTAGCACTTATTCGTTTTCTAATGCCCAGCGACCAAAATGGAGGTATCGGCACTTCACAAACAAACCCACTCATTAAAGGTAATGAACAAAGACGAGATCGTATGCTAGAGACTAAGAATGATTTTGAATTACTTGATAACACACTTTATAGTAATACAAACAATCACTTTATGTTGAATAAATACAATAGAGCAGTCATTCAGACCAGAATGAGTGAAAAAGGAGAGTTTCCAAAAATGAAAGGAAAACTGACTAGAAACTTTCCTGCTGAAATTCCACGACAAGTCCAAACTCGTCCAGAGAGAAAGGACTTTAAACCACTTGTTAATCCTCCAAGTAATTATGCTTTTGGTAGTCCTTACTCTCCTTATTTCTATAATTATGCTTCACCGCCCCAACCCTTTGGTGCTGAATATGATAATTATAGATATAATCCAAACTATTTTCAAAACCCATAATATAGCATATCTTATAATATAAGAAAAGTTGATTTAAATTAACTTTAGATGCCGAGATCTATACATAAAGGATTAATAGCTAACAAGTTACCACGAAAAACACTTTTGAAGCAGAATTTGGAGAAGACCAACATAGAAAAAGCACACGAGGACTTTACTATTGATAGGCCAGTAATAACAGAGTTAGATAGCAAAAAACCGCCCAAATTTAAGAATGACTTGGAAATACAACCAATTAAAACACAAAGAGACGGTGTTGAATTGCTTCCTATTCAAAAAGAAGGAATATTACCAGCAATGGGAACTATGGTTATATGTGCAAGCACTGGCGGGGGTAAATCAGTTATGATTTGTAATCTACTCGCCAAAAAGAACATGTTGAAAGGATTTTATGATAGAATAGTCTTCTTTTGCTTAAGTCCGTGCCCTATTTTGGAGGACACTCTCAAGTTAAAAAAAGAAGACATAATCAAAGAGGATAAGCCTGAATTAATGAGAGAAATATTAACTAAACAAAAAGAACTGATTAAAACTAAAGGGTTTAAGAAAGCACCCAAAATATTATTGTTATTAGATGACATAGCACAGAGCAAAACCTTTCTTAAATCAGAAGTGCTTACTGAGTTGTTTTTCGCTTCAACACATGCTAAGGTGTCAGTGTGGGTAGCAACTCAGAGTTATACACAACTTCCACGAAGAGTAAGAATTAATTGTCATTGGATGATTATTTTTAATGGAGTAAGAAGAAGCGAACTTGATAGACTGGCCGACGAATATGAAAGTCCTTTTCTCACTAAAAAAGAATTTTACAATATGGTTAAATATGCTACAGCAGAGCCTTATTCGTTTCTAGCAATTAACAATACTGCTAGTGATAGAACAACCCAGTTTAGAAAGAATTTCTCTACTATATTACGACTTAATAAGGATAGAGATATGACGAACTTGTAAAATTAAATTAAATGTTTTTTTTCCACTATAATATATGACATGGCGGAATCAACTAAATTATACAAGACTTGCTATCATCAGGCGGTCGCCCTTTGGCATAAACAAAATGCACAAGGGAAATTCGTAACGATTCGTAAAGGATCGCCCGAATACTTAGCAGTAAGGAAGATAGAAGCGGATATTAAGAGTGGTAAGATTAAGTGTCAGTTAAAACCAAAGGTAAGCAAAGAAAGTAAGAAAAATGAACAGCCTATCGCCAGCGGACAGCCAGACCAAGTGCCAGACGAGGCATTGAAAAGAAAAGCACCAGACATAGAATCGGCGAATAATTCATCTCCTGAATCAAATGCAAAACCTATTGAAATGTCTCCAGCCCCTAAGGTTGAACAATCCCTACCAAAGCCTGTTAATCCAACTCCTGTTTCTATACCAAAGCAAACTACTACAACACCAGCAAGTAAGATAGAAGCAATAGAAGATGCTTCTAAGGAAACTCCACCACCAGTTAAAGAAGTTACTGAAACTAATGACATTGATGTAAATCAAGCCATAGCGGATTTACAAAAAATGAAAGAAGAAAGAATTACACATAAAAATTTACAAATTATGAAAAAAATAATTAATGGTAATTAATAAAATATATATTATTATATAATGATTAAAAACACACATGCCTCCAATAGATTGTCTAGCGACTTTATTAACAAACTTAATGAAGGAAACAGACCCACAAGTGATGGATTTCAATTGAATCAGTTTGAACTGTGGAGTAGTCATGGTGCCCCATTAGTTAATCAACCATTAACAGAATTTGGAGATCTTGTCTCACACGAGAAGAGCACTATTCAAAACACATTAACAGACATTTCTGATAACAAAGAAAATGCTGATGTTGTTGATTTGGACACTGCTGTTAGCAGTTTAGCTTATCTAAAGAAAGCGGTTCAGAATGCGGAAGCAAGAGAGTTTCAATTAACTTCAGCACAAGATGCGAGACAATAATATACAGAATTCAGTTGATATTATTAAACAATCCGTTTCAGGTGAATAAATAATTATTTTTAATTTCTATATTTTTTTATTAGTATAGTAACATTGCAAATTTCATTATCCTACGAGCACACAAAAATGGAAGGAAAGGATTCTAAAAATACGGAGGAGTTGATGACCCTCAACAACCTCAGGTATGAGTTGCCAGCAAATCTAGCACTCACTGAGCAGGGGAGTATCTTTAAGAAGAACTTTGCCGATCAGCAGACTTATACTAGTTCGTCTGGGACTGAAATGATTTTTACACTACAGGCCAGCACTGATTTTGTATATGGAAAGAATTGCTATTTGTCGTTTGATATTAAGGCCGACGGGTTGGTAGCCACTGATGGAAAAGATAATGTTGCCTGTGCTATTGGTTTCCAGAACACTCCAGCAACTGCTATTTTTGAAAGATTTTTGCTAGAAAGCAAGGATGGTAGCGAACCTGAACGAATTGAAGATTTGAAGAAGATGGTGCGAAATATTCTTCCATGGCACTATCCTTTTGATTATCGTAGGCAGGCACAGATGTCTGGACAGAGAGAAAGTGTTGATGTTATGGCTAGTGTTACAGACGATGCAGTTACTTACTTTGCTGTCAATGTCCCCACTGCTGGTAGTGTTGCGACTGGTAATTATCTGAGAGTTTGTATTCCTCTTCATTACTTTTCAGGAGTGTTTAATGAAGAAACTCTCATTCCTCCCTCTTTGATTAGTGGTATGAGGCTTCGCTTGACATTTGCACCGCCACAGGAAGCATTGACTATTATTGGAACCACTGATGCTAAGGTTCCTGCTGGATTCTCTGGATCGGCTCTCACTTATACCGTATCAAATCCAGTTGTAATGCTGGAGACATTCTCTCTTGCTCCTGCTGTGCAGAGAAATATTTTGGAACAGATGGGAAGCAAGGATGGGCTTCCATACACTTATGAAACATATTATAACCAAAAAGCAAATCCTGGGACTTCCGATGATTTTAATCTTCAAGTGAATAAGGCCGTTGCTCGTGCTCAGTGCTTGTATATCGTCACTCAAAATGTAATCGCAGATAATGCTAGTATTGATAACCTTGGAACGGCTCAAATGCCTTATAGACAATATCAATGCCGTATTGGTGATTGGTATGCTCCACAGCAGAAGATGGAAATTGGAGGAAGCACCGATACTCTAGCCTCCGTTCAACGAGGATGTGCTGAGTTGTATGCTAACAATCTCCAAGCGACTATGGGTATTCGTGATGCTTACATGTCTTCATCTGTTTCTCTTGAAAACTTTCGTAAGTATTATTCTGCTACAGGAGTTTCCACTACTGCTACAAATGGTGGTTTTGCTACCATTATCCAGACACTCAATCAATCGCCACACATTGGAGCATCTGGTCTCGCAGTTAATAACTCACGAACTGCGGAAGTCACTCTTCGTTATGCGGCCGATTATAATGCGGATCGTGCCATCACTGCTTGGTTGAAATATGTCAAAGTTGCTTCTATCTACCCATCTCGTGCCGTTGTCAAACAATAAAAAAAATTAAAAATTAAAATATATTATATTATAATATAGCAATGTCTTTTACAATCTCTAACTTAGAAGACGAAAAGCGAACCAAAAAAAACTTCCTCCTTCGTGTCTCTTCAAGTGATAAAACAGAATCAAAATCCGCTTCTACTCACAATGGCCGTTTCGTCGTTGATTTACCAGCAACGGGCCGTAATATTGATATAATCAGTGCTTATGTCGTTAAGAGTATCTCTATCCCAAATGTTTTCCCAAACATACCGAGTTATGCCAACACTCTCACATTGATTAAAACAACTGGATCGGCTACAAAAACTGCAATCGTAACAGTAAATCAATACACCATTGATACATTTATTACCGCCCTTCAAACTGCAATTAATTCTGCAATTACCCCTAACTCTGTAGTTATAACTTTGAACTCCGTTAATAAATTGAATTTTGCTTTCACTGGTGATACATATGCTTTTGATTACGATAATAGCACGATTAGAGATAAAATAGGTCTAACTGCTGATATCTCGGCCGCGGCGAGTAGCACAATGCAATCTATCGTGAATCTAATCGGTGAGACGGCCGTTTATGTGCATAGCCGTGCTTTAAATCAGTCTGGTTTAGTTGAAGCAAATGGTAACTTTTCTGTCGTTGATAAATGTAATTTGGATAAGCCATACGGGGTCCAGTGCTACTTTGAATCATCAAACGATGTTGCTGATTATGTGCCATTTAATACAACGAAAAGTTTAAGATCTATTGATATCGTCATTAGAAATGCTAATGGAGATGTGCTTGAATGTCCTGTTAATTTTGAAGTTAGTATTCTTCTCAAGGTGTATCATGCTTAAGAAAAAAAAGAAAATATAAATATAATGACATTCATACAAAACTTAGATATATTATTCATTCTGATCAAAAACATCAACCTACGACGAAGAGAACAATATAAACAACAAATCCCCTGCGGTGCTAATATTGATCAGTTTTACATATATTTGAAGAAAGATCACACACAACTAACCGAAGAATTAACAAAGGATAATGACTTTGAATGGTTAAGGAAAATCTCAATAGAGATAGAAAAAAAAGTTGATAAGTAAGCATAAATAACACATTCTTTTTTTGTTTAGATGATGTCTTCAATAAAATTAACAGAAGCATAGACATTAGCAGTTCCGCCACTTGTATTCTGTGCGGATACTGTAAATGTCTTACTTGGTCCTATCTTGATATTATACTGAGATAAATCAATGTATATAGATGATCCACCAGATAATACATATGTAAATATCACACTCCCGCCCGTTCTTGTAGTTCCCGCCGTATCTACTTCGGCTAATGATGTGGTGGTATCATAATTTGAATAAGAAGGCGATCCTCCTAATGTGGTATTAAGAATAATTCTAGCAATACATGTTTTAGTGTCTGAATTGCTGATACATAAATTCTCAAAGTAGATTATGTTATAGTTTGTTTTGCTGTTAAATGTGGCACGGTTTCTAATGGTAAATATAGCATTTTCAGTTGCTCCTATAGTTTTAACATTATCATACGAATTAGTTATAGCAATAGTCCGATCAATAGTCCCTTCAACCGCTAGAAACATGCTTGCTGTTTTCATTACAACAGATTGAAGGCTTGATGAATATGCCTTTGCATAAATAGCAAATGCAGCCTGATCTAATGATGGAGTGGTAGCAGTGCTCGCATATTTAATTGAATGAATTACTTCCATTCGTCCAGTTCGTGGGTTTTCAATTTTGAATGTAATCTGGCCACTGCCCAGATATTGGACGACTATTTCAAACACATTCAATTTAGTAAAATCAATTGTTGGAAAGGTTCCAGTATTATCACATTTATCAACATTCCAAGCATATTGACTAACCACATTTTCAACACTTCCCGCCGTTCTTACAACAGACATTCCCGAGTTTGATTGTCTAAAACATAAATTGTCTGCTGGTGTGCCTATACCAATATCGCAATTAAAAGTGGTTGCCGCAGTGGATGTTGGAAACAATGCTGAAAATCTAGCAACTAAGCCCATACCACTTCTATACTTTGCTCTTTCAATAGTCGTTATCTGTGCTGTTGAATTACCTGAGGCCGATGTTGTTAAAACCGCCATTGAATTAGCAGACGATACCGCCCCGCCGTTTGTTTCTGTTTTATCAAAAAATCGTGTATTTATGCCATAAGTGAATACATTCTGTAATACTGGAGACAGAGTAGCAGTTCGTAATTCTCCAAAGGCCGTTGTAGGTAAAGCATCTTTTATACTATCTATTGATAAAGAAGAAGATGAAGATGTAGTTGATGAAGACGGAGTATTCGTGCTTTGACCAAAAAGATTCATTTTATATCAAAGTTGATTTTTTTTTCTAGCAAAATCAACTTAAATAATATAAACATGCCGATAATAATACAAGATTTACCGAGTGATATAGTTGGACACATAAGGACATTTGTTTATTCAGAGACATCCAAGCAGAATTATAAAAAAGAATTTTGCACTATATGTGGTTTGTCTAGCACATTCCGATCACATCCGCCTATTATAGCAGTTGATATTGATAATGTAGATGGTGTTGAATTTTTCACGATCTGTTCTATTAATTGCTACAGACGAGAGTCCAATATTAGAGCAAGATATCGTGAGCCTCCTTTAATCGTTGTTAAGTATTAATTATGTATTAAACACAACAATATGAAACAATATAAAACAATAGAAAGCAATGACCACACGAAAACCAAAAGCAATTACGATTGACTATAAGAATGCCAAATTATATACACTCCGCTCGCCACATACTGATAAGGTGTATGTCGGGGCTACTACTCAGACATTAGCCTTACGATTAGGACAACATAGGAATAACTATAAACAATGGATAGGTGGGAAATATCATTATACTTCTTCGTTTGAAATCATAAAAACAGGAGATGCTTATATTGAATTACTTCGTGAATGTCCATGTGAAAATAAAGAACAATTGAAGATGGCGGAAGGTAAAGAAATCCGCAATATGGTAAATTGTTGTAATAAGGTAGTCCCAGATAGAACGAGGAAAGAATATTTAACAAAATATTACCAAGATAATTGTGAAAAACTCAAAGAACATCAAAAAGAATATCAACAAAATAACAAAGACAAAGTTAGAGAATATCTAAAGGAATACCGCGAAGCCAATAAAGAAAAAATAAAGGAACAACAACACAACCGATACCAGCAAAAAAAACAACAATCAAATATTACTATTTCTCCACCTTCTCTTTAAGCCTTGCACTCCGTCTCACTGGTTTTATTTCTTCCGATTTTTCTTTTTGTGTCGCTTCTTTTTTTTCTTTAATAAACTCATTTACTATTTTCGCACCTATATGAGATATTGACCTGAGTGCTGTATTTGTTAATTTCCCGCCGTGATCATTCCATATTCGCTCAAGTAATTCGTTTTTATCTGCTCTGCTAGCACTTTTGCCTAATGGTTGATATTTGCATTCATCTTCTCCGTTTTCACTTTCAATTTCATTAGTATTATTTAAATTTAGACATAAATCTATCTTTCGTCTCAACTCCTCAAGTTCAGTCTTGATTCCTTCCGCCTTAATCTCTTCTGGATCTAACACATTCACCCACGAATAACTAAATGAAGTCAGTAAATCACCATGACCAAGCACATTGCTTAGCCACGTATTGTAATTAGTGGTTTTCGGATTAGCAAAGTTACTATACGATAAACTAGC
>WBZZ01001217.1:15000-17500 GCA_019918135.1 Paulinella micropora
AATAGTTTCAGAAGTAGGAAGCCTTGGGGAAAGAGTGGTGGAGGGGGGGGGGGGGGAGGGGCGGAATCGTCGAAACACACAGACAGACAGGCAGGCAGACAGACAGACAGACAGACAGACACACACACACACACACATACACGAGAGAGAGAGAGAGAGAGAGAGAGAGGCACCCTCGATTATCGGGCCCCCCAGGCACCTGGAGAAGATGGCCTGTGGTGGCGGCTATCGGGCCTACAGCCACCTGGAGAAAATGGCCTGTGGTGGCGGCCCGGGTGGTACGCCTGGATTGGTCCTGCCAGAGGAGCAGTTAGATGGATAGATGGATGGATGGATGGAAGGATGGGTGGATGGATGGGTGGATGGATGGGTGCATGGATGGATGGATGGATAGATAGATAGATAGGTAGGTAGGTAGGTAGGTAGATAGATAGATAGATAGATAGATAGCTAGCTAGCTAGCTAGCTAGCTAGATAGATAGATAGATAGATAGATAGATAGATAGATAGATAGATAGATAGATAGATAGATAGATAGATGGCGGTAGCAGCTTGGCTAGTGCGCCGCGACTGGTCCTGATAAGTAGGTAGGTAGGTAGATAGATAGACAGATATATATATATATATGTGTGTGTGTGTATATATAGAGGGAGAGAGAGAGAGAGATAGAGATAGATAGATAGATAGATAGATAGATAGATAGATAGATAGATAGATAGATAGATAGATAGATAGACCTCGTCACTGCAGATGAGTGAGTCACTCAGCCCATCGCGCACCGTTCTCTGCAAGATTACATGGCACAAAATCATAGATAGACAGACAGATAGATAGATAGATAGATAGATAGATAGATAGATAGATAGATTGATAGAGAGAGAGAGAGAAAGAGAGAGAGTTAGAGATAGATAGATAGATAGATAGATAGATAGATAGATAGATAGATAGATAGACCTCGTCACTGCAGATGAGTGAGTCACTCAGCCCATCGCGCACCGTTCTCTGCAACATTACATGGCACAAAATCATATAATGTGACATAACATAATATTGCATAACATTGCATAACATTACATAACATGGTGTAACCTTTTACAGCATTACATAACATTACAACACATTAGATTACATGCAGACTAGTGACTCACCCTCGTGCTCTGCAATATAACATCATACAAAACGATACAACATAATATGACATTAGATAACCTTACTTGACAGTAGATTACATAGCATGAATTAAGCTTGCATAACATTGAGTTGTATACAGACTCGTGACTCGTGACGCACCGTTCTCTGCAAGATAACACAACACAGAAAAAAAAGATGACATAACATAACATTGCATAAGATTGCATCACATTACATCACATTACATCACATTACATCGCATGACATAACATTGCATAGCAGTGAGTTGCATACAGACTAGTGAATCACTCAGCCCATCGCACACCGTTCTCTCTGCAAGATAACACAACACAGAATAATATAAGAGGACATAACATAACATTACATATTAACATTGCATAACATTTGCATCACATTACATCACATTACATCGCATGACATAACATTGCATAGCAGTGAGTTGCATACAGACTAGTGACTCACTCAGCCCATCGCACACCGTTCTCTGCAAGATAACATAGCATTAGATAGCATAAGATAACATAGATAACACCACATAACATTAGATAGCATTACATAACATTGCATAACATAACACAATATAACACAACATATCTTGCAAGATAAAATAATATAACATTAGATAACATTACATAACATTACATAACATTACATAACATTACATAACATTAGATTACATTCATATGACATGACATAGCATAAACGGCGTACCATGACATTACAGAACATAACAAACGTAACATGACTTAACATAATGCATGATACATAACATAATATCCAAGGAATGGTTGTTGTTGCTGAGCTGACTGCGGCCAGGCGATCCGGGCAGGACGAATTGGTGTGATTGCTTTCATCTCATAACGTCGCATAACATCACATAACATCACATAACATCACACATGACATGAGATTACATGACATAACATGACATACATGACATGACTTAACATGATTTAACATAACATAACAAAGCATAACACAACATAACACAACATAACACAACATAACACAACATAACACAACATAACACAGCATGAAAGATATATATAACATAACATCCGAGCGTTGGTTGTTGTTGCTGAGCTGACTGCGGCCAGGCGAGCTGGTTGAAGACGAAGTTGGTGTGAGATTAAAGAACATAACAAGTATGACATGACATGACATAACATAACATGCATCATGCATAACATAGTATCAAAAAGGGAAGGTTGTTGTTGCTGCTGACCATGCGATCTGGGAAGTTGCATGACATGACACAGCATAGCATAACATAACATAACATAACATAACATAACATAACATAACGAAACATAACATAACATAACATAACATAACATAACATAACATA
>WBZZ01001217.1:42500-50139 GCA_019918135.1 Paulinella micropora
TTATTATTATTATTATTATTATTATTACTATTATTACTATTATTATTACTATTATTATTATTATTATTATTATTATTATTATTATTATTATTATTATTATTATTATTATTATTATTATTATTATTATTATTATTATTACTATTATTATTATTCGTACTCCCCTCATGGGTGAGACGATGGAGGCGCATGTGCAGATTTGCATCAGCCATTGACAGAGAAGCACTATTATTATTATTATTATTATTATTATTATTATTATTATTATTATTATTATTATTATTATTATTATTATTATTATTATTATTATTATTATTATTATTATTATTATTATTATTATTATTATTATTATTATTATCATTCAGCCCAATTGCCTCAAGGCGTTAAACTGTGACGCCAACTCATAACCCTTTGGTGGTAGATGCTGGGGAGGAGGGTCGTTGCGCGCGTAAAAGATCTTAAACTCCGCATATGCTGGTTGATAGCCCAGGACCCAGCAGACACCAGATTGTTATGGGTGGGGTTTCGAGGCAGCTCTAGCAACCGCGCTTGGTGTATGCACTTGCACATTCGGTGACGTCTTGCAAGAGGTTGCTGGGGCTGCGGAATAACCTCGGCTTAGTACAGTCTTGCCCTCAGGAGCTCCATCGGTGGCCCCGATCATCAGGCGAGAGACTGACACGGGGTGGAGGACCTCGAACAAGGGTATTGGAGGCTTATGTCCGTTGAGGATATGCCATTAGCTGCATCAGTACGCCTCAGATATAGTATTATTATCATTATTATTATTGTTATTATTATTATTATTATTATTATTATTAGTAGTAGTAGTAGTAGTAGTAGTAGTAGTAGTAGTATCCCTGAAAGGTGTTGGTCGAGGGGGTTTGGGGTTTGGGTGGAGGGGGAAAATGAAAATTGTGTACCCCACCCCCAACCCCACCCATTTCCGCACCCCATATGTGTGTGTGTGTGTGTGCGTGTATGTATGTATGTATGTATGTATATCTATGTATATATAAGTATTATATATATATATACATATATATATATATATATATATATAAGTAGTGTCTGAATAAATCATGGTTTGTCGGGACGAGGAGGAGTTCGGAGCTCATATTTGCAGGGTGGTTAGCTACAGACTCGATCTTGATACTGATATTATTTTTTTGGAATTCACGCAAATATTTGCGTTAGGGGAGTGTCCTGATTGCCAAATTTCCTTGTTTTTTAGCCTATTTTCTGCACCCTCGTCGGAATAAATCATGGTTTGTGTGAACCAGGAAGATTTGGGAGCTCATATTGACAGGGTGGCTGGCCCCAGACTCGATGTTGATGCTGATATAGTTTCTTTGGCATTCACGCAAATATTTGCGTTAGGGGAGTGTCCTGAATGCCAAAATTCCTTGTTTTTTTGGCCTATTTTCTGCTCTCCCATCGGAATAAATCATAGTTTGTGTGAACCAGGAAGAGTTGGGAGCTCACATTGGCAGGGTGGCTAGCCCCAGACTCAATCTTGATGCTGATATAATTTTTTCGGAATTCACACAAATATTTGCGTTAGGGGAGTGTCCTGAATGCCAAAATTCCTTGTTTTTTGGCAGTGCTTGCCGCACCCCCCCCCCCCCCCCCGGGAACTCAAGTCCTGCGATGGTACGTACCCGTTTTGGTCGCGGGTGGCACCCACACCTGAAAATTGAGTTTTTTTTTGCCACCACGTGCCCTTTGCGGCACCTCCGGCAATTCAACTTACCCTGTCGAAGGGAAAGGGGGGGGGGGGGGGTCCGGGGGGCCATCCAAAGAGTGATAAGAAGTGGGGCTGGCGGGGTTTGGTGCGTGGTGCGCGAAGCGCACCGGTAAACCATCCTTTCAGGTGTTGGCGCAGCCCCTAGTTATTATTATTATTATTATTATTATTATTATTATTATTATTATTATTATTATTATTATTATTATTATTATTATTATTATTATTATTATTATTATTATTATTATTATTATTATTATTATTATTATTATTATTATTATTATTATTATCATCATCATCATTATTACTATTACTATTACTATTATTATTATTATTATTATTATTATTATTATTATTATTATTATTATTATTATTATTATTATTATTATTATTATTATTATTATTATGGACACCGTGATAGCCTAGTGGTCAAGTTCTACCATCTGGGCCCTGTCGCCAGTTCGATTCCCGTCGGTGCCACCAGTATTTTCATTGAACATACCGATCCGTCTGGACCAGTATTTTCATTGAACATACCGGCCCGTCTGGAAGTGTTGGAACTGCCCTTGCGGGGGTGTCATTAGAGCTTATCGTCAATTCTTCGTACTCCCCTCACGGGTGAGACGATGGAGGCGCATGTGCAGAAATGCATCAGCCATTGACAGAGAAGCACTATTATTATTATTATTATTATTATTATTATTATTATTATTATTATTATTATTATTATTATTATTACTATTATTATTATTATTATTATTAATGGACACCGTGATAGCCCAGTTGTCAAGTTCTACCATCTGGGCCCTGTCGCCAGTTCGATTCCCGTCGGTGCCACCAGTATTTTCATTAAACATACCGATCCATCTGGACCAGTATTTTCATTGAACATACCGGCCCGTCTGGAAGTGTTGGAACTGCCCTTGCGGGGGTGTCATTAGAGCTTATCGTCAATTCTTCGTACTCCCCTCACGGGTGAGACGATGGAGGCGCATGTGCAGAAATGCATCAGCCATTGACAGAGAAGCACTATTATTATTATTATTATTATTATTATTATTATTATTATTATTATTATTATTATTATTATTATTATTATTATTATTATTATTATTATTATTGTTATTATTATGGACACCGTGATAGCCCAGTGGTCAAATTCTACCATCTGAGCCCTGTCGCCAGTTCGATTCCCGTCGGTGCCACCAGTATTTTCATTGAACATACCGATCCGTCTGGACCAGTATTTTCATTGAACATACCGGCCCGTCTGGAAGTGTTGGAACTGCCCTTGCGGGGGTGTCATTAGAGCTTATCGTCAATTCTTCGTACTCCCCTCACGGGTGAGACGATGGAGGCGCATGTGCAGAAATGCATCAGCCATTGACAGAGAAGCACTATTGTTATTATTATTATTGTTATTATTATTATTATTATTATTATTATTATTATTATTATTATTATTATTATTATTATTATTATTATCATATTATTATTATTATTATTATTATTATTATTATTATTATTTTGGGGGGCACCAATACATGGTTGGGTGTCACCGCCACACGGCAGGGTTGGGGCCGTTGGCAGCTTGTTATGAGGGGTACATAATCAGTGCTCCACTGATTCATGAGACGGAAACTTTTACTGAGAGAAGCTCTCTCACCACGCTCACGGCTCTTGGCTCGGGGTGGCCTCTGGTATCACTCGGGGTGCGGGGGGTGGGGGTTATGTGAGGGAGGGGGTTGGGCTCAGTGGGTCACTGGACAGGTTGCTTAACTAAACTACTGTCGGTATGAGTGGGTATGAAGGCGACAGGCTCCACACATTTCCACAAGCCTTGAAATCACTCAACTGCCACAGTAGCGACTGCCTGGACGCGGGGCTCCTGACTCACCCTCTCTCCCAGAACCCCTCGTGCTCACTTTGCGGATGCCATGGGGATGCTCTGGCGGAGGGTCGGGACGTGTTGGGTGCATGTGACCGGGCCTGTCACTTAGTGTTCTCGGTAGATGACTCTTTTGTAGCTTCTATCGGACGCAGGGTGGCTTGCCACAACACCTCAATGATGCATAGTACGTCACGTCTCTGGCCTGGTTACGGGGGCGGGTAACTGAGGCGGGTTCCTGAAGGCTGGTTACGGAAGCTATGTTATTGTTGTTGGGTTCCTGGATGCTATGTTATTGTTGTTGGGTTCCTGGCTGCTATGTTATTGTTGTTGGGTTCCTGGCTGCTATGTTATTGTTGTTGGGTTCCTGGCTGCTATGTTATTGTTGTTAGGTTCCTGGCGGCGTACATGTTTATGCTTTTTTAAGGGTTGAGCTTTATATAACCCCACTCGGGTCTTCTTTTATCGAGCTCACCACTCGGTGGATGGAGGCCTGGGGTAGACTTATACGATGTTTTTGATGCTAGGTTCCGTCTCCAGGGATTCGACTGGCATCGCTGCTTTGCCTCACCGCACTGCCTCACCCACACATCCACGCTGGCACACTGTTTCTCCGCTTGCTCTTGTACCTATGTCGCACACAGCTATGAGCTCACGCCGATGAGTGGTTGTGACGAGGTGCACCCAGCTGGATTGCGGGCGAGCCACGGCGGCCTCGCTCTCGCTCTCTCTCTCTCTCTCTCTCTCTCTCTCTCTCTCTTTTTTTTTTTTTTTTTTTTTTTTTTTTTTTTTTTTTTTTTTTTTTTTTTTTTTTTTTTTTTTTTTTGCTTTGCTTTGCTCTGCTTTGGGCGAGGCCTAGCTTTCACATGGGCGGGCTGAGCCTATGAGGGGCGCACGATAAGCGTTCCATTGATTTATGAGACGGGTCCCAATTACTGAGAGTAACTCATGTGAGTTGCTCATCATACTCATGGCTCTTGGCTCGGGGTGGCCTCTGGAATCACAAGGGGTGGGCACTGGGGGAGGGGGTTGTGTTCAGAGGGTCACCGCGAAGGATGGTCAACCAAACTACTGTCGGTCGGAGTTTGTACGAAGGCGAGAGGCCCTACACCTTACCACAAGCCTTGAAACGACTAAATGACCAAAGTAACGACGGACCGGAGCGGGGCTCCTGGCTCACCCTCTCTCTCAGCACTCTTCGTGCTCATCCTGCGGATGCCATGGGGTTGCTCTGGCGGAGGGTTATGGGGTGGTGGGTACACGTGCACGGGCCTGTCACTCTGTGCTCTCGGTAGATGACTCACTTGCAGCGTTTATCGGACGCAGGGTGGTTTGCCACGACACCTACCTCGATGATCCACAGCGGGTCCTGCCTCGTGCCTGGTTACGGATGCAGGTGAGTGTTTGTGTGTATTCCTATACATACGTACACGTATGCTTTTTAAGGGTTGAGCTTTAAATAACCCCACCTGGGTCCTCATTTATCGAGTTTACAACTCGATCAATGCGGCACCGGGGTCCCATACCACTTATGTCAGGTTCTTATGCGAAGAGCGCGGCCGCTAGTGCTGGCCCTATGGGTCAAGGCGGTAATCCTTCAGGTTTAGACGTTCCCCGTGGGAGTGCGCCTGCGGGTGGCGATGGCTACTCGGCCGGGGTGGGGTGGTCGAGTGCTCGCGTACCTGACGGGCAACCTGAATCACGTAGAGCCAGCAATCCTGCTGCATCTCGATCACCCTCCCCAACCTCGGAAGAGAAGTCACGTCCGGAAAGGTCTGGTCACGGCGTGTGGCAAGCGGTACCGCCACCGAGGAGGTGGCGGAGGAAGGTACGAAATGAGCTGGATAAGAGATGTTGCATAGTATGGGGGCTATCGCATGTCTCTCAGACAGTGGTCATGGCGCGAGAGCTCCGAATTCTCGGTCTCGGGGAAGTCGAGGTGGAATTCGCGGGCAGAGGTAGTGGGCGACATTTGCGGATTAAATGTGCGTCTTGTGAGGAGGCGGAGAAGATGGTGCGGCTGCTGCGGGAGCGTAAGTTCTTCACGGGAAAGGTTCACGTTGCGACGGGTAGGACTTTCCGGGAAAGAGAGAAGCAGCGGGCTGCACGGGGGGGTGCCCAGTATGTAGAGATGCAGAGGGAGCTTCGCAAGCAGGGGTTTGGCTACTGGGTGCTCGACGTGGAAGTCGACGAGCCCCAGGGCGAAGCCTCAAGCGGTGAATCTCCCTTGGCGGAGTGGGGCGGGATGCGGGAGCTGGAGGAGCTGGGGCGGAGGGTGCAGGATGGGCCGTGGAGGGTGGCGGAGGGCTCCAGGCGGGCTCAACCGAAGCGCAGGCATCGGCATCAGCTTCGTTCTTCCCAATTTGTGAAAGGCTTCCCACTGAGGGTGGCCTCACATAATTGGCAAGGCAAAGTGGGTGCGGATAGCCCAGGCTTTGGGGAATGGCCGGAGCACTACAAGGAGCGAGGCTGGGTGATCGTCGGAGTCCAGGAGCACAACCTATCGTCGCAGAAGGTGGAGAAGCTCCAAGTCGACGGCTTCGCAGTCCTCGGCAAAGCGGCTGCAACTGGTGCGGGCTCGCGTCTCTTGGGGGGGTCTTGACGTTGGTGGCCAACTATCTGGCACCGTGCGCTACCATTGTACAGGCGCCTGTTCCACACCCACAGCAATTGTGGGTGAGGCTGTCGTCTGGGAGCGCGACGGCGTCGGATGTGTTCGTCGGCAACGGCTACTTCCCCCAAGAAAATCAACGAGAGGAATCTATTGCAGCCTATGAGGCGTGGCAGGCGGCCGTCTCCTACTTCGCCACCAAAGGTCATGTGGTTACGGTTGGTGATGCTAATGCTAAGCTGGGGCCCGCCAGAATAGCGCGGGAGGAGGGAGTGGTGGGCCTCTTTGGCGAGATAGATGGGAGGGGTAGAGGGGTTAGGAGTGAGAATGGTGAGTTGCTGGCTGCGATGCTTGTTGCCACGGGGTTGCACAATCTCAGTGGGTTTTCGCAACCACGGGGGGACAAATATTGGTGGTCTAGGCAGGAAAATGTAGGTGGACGAAGGCATCTACTGGATTACATCTGCGTCTCTTCCGAGCTGGCGGAGGAGGCAAGCTTCGGCGTCGACGAGGTAGACCTTGATACCGACCACAAAGCTGTGTGGGCGGAACTGGTCTGGGGGGGACAGCCACCCCCCCAAAAAGCAGGTAAAGAGGTACAAAGCATTCAAGGCAGAGCGCTTGATAGGCAGGGTAGTTGAGGGTAAGGAGAGTGAGCTGTCTAAGCTTAGGTTGAAGTACGACGAGACCTTTGCAGCTGGTATATCGGGGCTGTTGCCAGATGGCCTCCAGATCTATCAGCAGTGGAGGACCCGGATGAGCTTCAGCAGGAGGTAGATAGGGTCGCTAGCTTAGTGGTCCGAGCTTTCACGGGCGCAGCCGTGAAGGTCTTGGGAGTTCGGGTGATTAGGCCAGGGTTTACTAATGCATGGTTTGATGAGAGTCTTAGGGAAGCGATTGCGCGACGGAGAGAGGCATACGGCCTCTGGCGAAGGAATGAGGCCAACCGAGAGGCCTGGCAAAGATATAAAGAAGCGAGGAAGGCGGTCAGAAGGTTATGCAAGGAGAAGAAGGAGCAAGCGTGGAAGCGGGTCCAGAATGACACCGCTGCCAACTTCAGGAGCGCTACCATGGCCACGTACTGGAAGCTGTCAAAGCGTTTGGGCGGGGTTCGGCGGTCGAACGCTTCTGCTCCTGTTCGGAAGCCCGATGGCACTCTGGCATGCACACTCCGGGAAAAACTACAAGAATGGGAAGAATACCGCCGACGTATGGTGGTCCCCAAAGAAAACCAGTTTTTGGAGGATGCATGTGTAGAGGAAGTCGGTTCTGATGAGGAAGCAGCGCGGATTGAGCCCGAGCGGAAGGCCCGCGAAACCTTCCAGTATAACGACAACCTGCGCGGACCAATTCGAGGCCATGGCGCAAGCCGAGGAGATCCGGACTGAGACGGGCC
>WBZZ01001218.1:0-7500 GCA_019918135.1 Paulinella micropora
TATGCTTTGAGTAATACCACGGCCGCAGTTGGAAATGTTACAGCACACACTGCTATAGCGACAGTAGGTGGAAATACTTATGCTGATGCCGCAGTTAATGCTGCAATCACTGACCTTGAAGGAAAAATCAACACAGTCAAAGATAACCTTCGCACATTGGTCACGACATTGAAGGGAGAGGTAAAGAACACATTTCAACAGCCTTCTGTCACAGCCCGCCGTCATGATGATGCTCTTATTGCGGATGGAACTGGTGCTCCTAGTTTCGTTAATGTCGCTTATGAGGAGGCGAAGTATTTTGAAGGAGGAACGATAATGGTGCTAACCCAGATATCAATGTGTCTATTCCTCTTGGTATGCTTTTTGGAACTATTTTTGAAATTGATAAGACTATTGGTTTTAATGAAATTCTTGATTTAAGGATTGTGTGGGAGGGCACTAACAAAACCGTATTTTATGGAACTGATGCCCTTAGTGTTGGAGCAGGAGCAACGATGGCTGCACGGGCTGCAAATATTACCAATCTTAACCTCTTTCTTGCTGTTGAAACTGACCCGAATGTTATCTTGGGAGTTCAACAAAAGATTGCTGGTGAGGGCTTTTCGTTTAAGACCGAATACCCTATCTCTTGGAAAACTAATCTCGCGGCGGGCACTCAGTCATTTGTTTTGAAGATGAACCGCTCTCAGGGTGAGAGAATTCGCCGAATTTACACAACTGGATTTAATAATACTGAAACTTCAAATACCGCTTTTGATTGTGATAACCGAGCACAGGCTAAGATTACTTCTTATTACACTACTTTGGATAGTAATAGAATTCAGCAGTTTGATATCGCTTGTGCCCGCGACGAAGACTATATGCTTTTGAAGGAAAAACTTAAGGGCTCTGCTGTTTTGAACTCTAATGTGTATAAGTATAACTGGTTCCATGTTGA
This sequence comes from Paulinella micropora, assembly GCA_019918135.1. Classification (NCBI taxonomy): domain Eukaryota; phylum Cercozoa; class Imbricatea; order Euglyphida; family Paulinellidae; genus Paulinella; species Paulinella micropora. The sequence continues at coordinate 938 of WBZZ01001218.1, forward strand.
TTTCTGGGACCACAACCGCCCGCTTTATGACAAGAGAGAAGAAGAGGGTTATGAAGTGGCTGGTCTGTCCTTGGATACCGAACGGCGGTATGAATGGAGTGCTGAGGGAGCAGTCCAATTGAATTATTACACTTATGATATTCTTCAGAGGACTATTGTTGTTAAGGGAATTGAAATTATGATGTCGTAAGTGCTTTTTGAAAAAACCACTTACAAACTCAAAAAATAAAAAAGAAAAAATATTTTTTGCTTTATATAATCTTTGTTTTCAATATTGAAAACAAAAACACGATGTCTCACCAGAGAAATTTAATCGCACAAGATGAAGCCAATAATTTTGTTAATGTTAAGTGTGAAACCAGTGGAGTAATTCAAACAAGTTTAATCGCAGAAAATCCTGACAGCAAATTTGTAAATGTCAAAGTTGGATATGACGGCCACATTGAAACTAATCATATGAAGATCGCTTTTGGTGAAACCCTAACCAGTTCCTTAACACCAGTATTACAGGCAATCTTTCCATATACCATTAATACACGGATATGGACGATAACAGAAACAAAGGCGACCGTTTCATTTCTGAATAATATGGCGGAATTGAAAACAACTGCTGATGTTAAGGCTAATTCTAGTATGGAAAGCAAAAGAAAAATAAAATATCGCACTGGTATGGGTGTTGTAGCCCGCTTCACTGCTTTATGGACAACGGACGAAACCGAAGATTATTATTCGTGGATAGGTATCGGAGATAGTGAATTAAAGAATGGTTTCTACTTTTACAAAACTAGAGATGAAGGAATGTGTATCCTACATTGTATAGGAGGAAACCTAAATGCATTTTTTCAAGCCTACTGGGATGACCCGTGCGACGGAACGGAAGATATGCCATTAATAGATTGGAGTAAGGGAAATGTATTTCAAATTCAATTTCAATACTTAGGTTTTGGTGCTATTAAGTTTTCTATTGAAAATCCAAATACAGGCGAATTCCAGTTAGTCCATACAATTAAGTATGCGAATAACAACACTGGTGTCAGTCTGCGGAATACTACATTACCATTTACGGCACGAATTATTAATAATAATGTTGGAGTAGGAATACAAAGACTGAAGACCGCCAGTTGTAGTTTGTTTGTTGAAGGCACTAACACTATTAATACAAGTATTACAAATACGGCGGAAGGAGACGAAAAAGCAAGCACCACAGAAAGCCCTATTTTAAGTATCAGGAATAAAGCACAATACAATAATAGTGTAACCAATTATTCAAATGTCTTTCCATCTTTGATAAGTATTACAAATGATGATAGTAAGGCTAATGTCGTCAGAATGGTATTGAACGGGACACTTACTGGGGCGGGCTTTGTTGATGTTGATGCTAAAACTTCAATTGTAGATATAGATACTAAAGCAACCGCTGTAGCGAATGGAACAACGATTTTGAAACTTTATGTAAATGCTAGCTCAACTCAGCAGATTAATCTAAGAACCTACGATATTCAATTAACTCCGAATGATGTTTTGACATTCACACAGAAGTCCGTGTCAGCAGGTGGTGGTAATAATATTAATGTTATTGCTAACTTTATAGAGAATCATTGAAGCAAAAAAAAGGAATTGCTTTGTCTTACTTTACTTTATTTTTTTGTATCTTTCTTTTACAATACGAATAACATCACTCACACAAGTGGCTATCTCTTCACCTTCACAAGTGGCTTCGACTGTAGCATTTGTTTTTGTTTTTGATTTTTTGTTTTCGACTACTTCGAAAACAAAGTCAGTAGTCAAAAACAAAGGTGCTATCTCTTCTCCTATGTTAGACTTTATTTCGGTAATTCCTGTCTCTTTTAAATCACTCGCCGTAAATGGAGTGCTTTCTTCCTCCATCATTTTGGTCAATGTCTCCTCTAATGGTATAACGACTTTAACATTACATCCTTCGTCTGTAGCTTTCGCTGTATCATCTCTCGGTTTATATTGCTCATAGAAAGATACAATGTCAGGCTTTGTCCATTTAATCGTGGGTTTTTTAATTTCAATGTCAATGTTTCATTTTTCAATTTCATTCAAGTAGTCCTGTTTGGTGTTTAGGTTAGTCATTGTTTTGTTTTGGAATTCCAAATTTATATTATGAAATATATTTTTTTACTTCACTTTTAATGTCTGTAAATTTATCAAACCACGGCTGTTTCATAACCCATTCAATATATGGTTTATCAATAACTGCTACATCTTGAATTTTCTTACCTCTGTATTTACCAAATGGAAAAATATCCTTTGGCTTTGATGAATTACTATTCTCAATTTCCTTTATTTGGTCTTGAATTACCTTTTGAATATCTTTCAATGTGAAGGTTTCATTTTTTGTTTCAATTGAAAGTTTTTCAAACTTCTCGCATAGTCTCGTGAGGGTGGTCATTGTATAGTATAGGGTATATACTTTATAAAAAATTAATTATTATTTAAGATTGGACTAGGAACCCGTAAGGGATACTATCATTTTGGTTGATAAACTCACGGCCAGACCATTTATTATCATTAACTTTCTTTTTTATGTTTGTAGTATAACTATGCTGAAATGGTTAATGTTTTGCTGTTTGCTATTTCGTGATAGATGAATTTTCTTCATTTGAAAATCTCTAACATTTTCAATGCTTTCACCTAAATCCATCTTTTCATATACTTCTGGATTTAACCCTTTTGAATTCAACCCCTTACCTCTAAGATGGTAGTATCTCTTTTTTACTCCTTCATTTTCATAGCATTCAATTATATGAACTCCTTTGTCTTTATGTTTCAAGTCATTCTTAGTAAGGTATGGAAGAAAGGCTTCATTCGTTGTAAATTCTAACATATACAATTTAGGAGCGATCCATATTCCTCTTATTATCTTACAACAATCTCCTAAGTCATCTGTTATTCCGCCAAGAGATTTATCTCCAAGTCTTTTTATTAGTTTGGCGAACATAACATGTAAAACTAGACTATCGGTATCTGTGTAATAGAAATCAGCCTCTATGTCTTTATTTGGATTAGCCTCTTTTATGTAGTTATACATAATTCGTCTGCTATATGCTAGAATGAAAGCCCCGTAGTGAGAAGGTTTAGTTATGCTCTCTTCAAGTATTTCTTCCTTTCTAGGAATTCCAGATACATGCCATAGTTTGTTTCCGTCTTTATCTTTAAATTCAACCACATCTGATATATAATTTTTTGTCCAACATTTCCAATACTCCTCATTTGATTTAATATATTCTGCTTCTGTTGGTATGGGTCGTTGTATCATCTTTCCGTATAGTGAATTCATAAATAATTTAGCTAATAAATATTGCGGTGTGCCTTTTTCGCTATTTTCTTTCGCCTTAAACATTTCCAGTATGTATTCTTTAAATACTGGTTCTGCCTCCTCTGTATAGTATCCTTTATGAATTGTTATATCGTAGCCTTCCTTAATCATATCTTCAGTATCAACACTTGTGAGCCATTGGTCTTTCATATCCACTAAATTCCACTTTAATGAGCCCATTTTATTTCTCTGTCCTATTCTTGAATGTAATATGTCTTTTGGTGAGATATAATCAATATTGTAAATACCAATAGGAAGATTATTATAATCAAATGGTGCTATAGCCAGCTTAACTTCTCCAACCATAAATAAATCAAGCATCGCTGTTGGGTATAAAGATACGACATCCGCATCAACTAAATAATCGGTTAATTCGTCAAATGTTATTTTCCCCGCTAAGTAGTCCTTGTATTGTTTTGAAATAAATCTTTTTTTGCTTGGATATGTTCTTGCTCCTATAACCGCTTTTCTGAATGCCTTCTCTTGGTCAATAGTTGGAAGCCTTACATCGTGCTTACCATCAATCATTTTCTTCCAGATATTGAAGGCGAGGCTTGAAGTTGAAATATACGAAGTTAAATTCACTGAGTGTTTTTCAAATATCTCTGTGTTTATTTTGTCATATAACTCTTTTAACCCCATAACATCACACTTCAAATATTCAAGACACTTATTTCTTAATTCTTCACTCATTGTTTCCCATTCTGTGGCTTGGTCGTGGTCAAAATCTCCTTTAAGAGTTTTACATTTCATATTTTCTAAGTTTTCTTTTAATGTCCCCTGAGTATGCTTACACATATCCCACATTTTAATATTTTCAAATTGTAAAGAAATTATTGAGCCGTTATTAATCATGTGTGATTTTGGTTTAATACCTCTTCTTATTAATTCCTGTTTAATGAAGTAGTGGTCAAAGTTCGCCCCATTAAACCCATTCACATATAAAATTGGTGGTTCCTCATCTTTCTTCTTTTTCTTTCTTACTCCTGCTACTTTCTTAACTGGATTATGTAGTTGTTTGTTAGCCCATTCTATTGCTATTTTTTTCCCTCTCTCTAAGACTAAATCAAGAAATTTAGAAATACAATCTATACCAAGGAAATATTTAAATCCTTCAGCCCCTTGAGTATATCCGACTATATAGCAGTCGTGAATATCAAATCCTTCAACAAGAGTGTTATTTCTAAAAGTTTCAAGGTCGTAATGAAGGATTTCATCTTTATTATTATATTTTTCTTTATGTGCCTTCGTTATTAAATGCCTCTTTCCATTCTTTAATATTTCTCTATTCGCATAATTAATAACTTTTGGATTACAAGTATGTTTAGTAAAATACTTAGTTAAGCATTTTTCACATTTCTTTTTATATCTTTTAGTTAATCCAAAATAGTGGTTATTTTCTAAGTAAATCATAATATCCGCTTCTTCTCCTATTTCGTTTGTGCTTACTGTCTCTTTTGTTAAGGAATTTGTTATTTCATATGTCTTCCCTTCCTTAATCAAAGCATTAAGTATTTTTACTGCGGTAGAAAATGGAATTGGCGAGTCGATAGAAAGATTGAATTGTTCTCTAATATCATTACATCTTTTTCTGTTAATAAGTGGCATATTAAGAATGTCCTTACAAAGAAAGAATAAACAATTATTATTTTTGCTTGCTGGAGATATTAATATACTTTCTTCCAATATTGTTTTTTTACATTTATTTTTTCCCTCATAGCAACCGCCTCCGTTTTCTTGAACTACTACTACCTTAGCATATTCAATAATACGGTCATAACCTAATCCTGATGCTTCAATATTGCTTATGTTAAACTCATTCAACATTTCAATAAAATCATCATAGTTTTTTGTTTGAAAAGAATTAAATGTTTTCTTTTTATAATATCTATTTAATTCTTCGTGGTCGGTTATGTATGTAATAGTGATATGAACATCAGCATTTCCTGTCATACCATTTCTTTTAGCATCCAATAGTATCGGAAGTAGAACTTCTCGCTCTAATGAGTCAGTATCATAAAAGTTTATGTCTAATCCTTGCTTCTCGTATGTAAGAGAATTTAATCTATTGTCTCGTCTAGATTTTAACTCTACTACTTTGAATTCCCTCTTGCTCTCTCTAGTTTTAGTCTCTTTAAGTTTCTGTTTAGATGCTAATAATTCAGAAACCTTAATCTTGTTGCGAGCCTTAGCCTTCAACAAATCAATCACATTCTTGTCTGGTCTTGATGATGTTGGTAATGGTGGTGGCATATATTTTGCTTTTATATTATTGAGAAATATAAAATACTAAAAAATTTTCTTAATGATTATATCATAAAGAATATTATTTCTTTAAATAGAAATTAATTAATTAATTATAAAAAATTAAAAGCCGTATAATCTAGTTATTCAAACCTCAATTAGCATCCTATGTCGTCGTCTTATTTCTTTTATCATACATTTTTTATGATAATAATGTTCCCTGTTTGGATATTTAGCAACTATGGTTCTTGAAATCGCTCTTTTACTTTCGCAAAGATAACAGAATTTAATGTTTGAATTTTCTCTAATACGGGTAATTAATGATAGTTCCTCATTCATTTCCTGATTGTTAAATCGTTTAATACATTCAGAGCCTATAACCATTTCTTCCCCGCTCCGCTTATGTCTTATAACATAGTTTTTTGTTATTTCGTGTGAGCAACAGCATTTATTTTCAGTACCTTCAGTTAAAATATCTATAACATGCTAATCTTTTGTATTCCATTTACCGTCTGGAGCGACAAATCTAATCGCATTGATTAAATTTGAAAAATATTTCCCTGTTTCATAATCAATATGTAAAGTCAAATCATTATATGTCCAATAAGTTCTATCGTCGTATGTCATAATTATTATATCATAAAGATATATTATTGTTTAATATGTAATTCATCATTAAGAATTCTTTTATCTTCCTTCATTTTAGCTCTTTTCTCTTTCCGTGCTATTAATATTTTTTCCTTATTCTTTTCATAATATGATTTACTAGATGTTCTATATATCTCAGGTTTCTTCTTGGCATACTTACCAGAAGAAATTGAATGAGCTTTTTCCTTTCTTCTTCTGTGTTATACTTCCTTCGGGCGGGCATCCTATATAGTCATAATGATTTATTCCTTAAATAAAAATTAATTGTTTTTATTTTTATATGAACAAAAACTCGTTTTTGTGTTATAACAAAATCACTCGTGAT
>WBZZ01001218.1:20000-25000 GCA_019918135.1 Paulinella micropora
ATTTTTTTAATTTATTAGAAAGACGTTTTGATGCGACGTGAGAGATTAGGGAACCGAGCAAAATATGTTTCAGGGGCCCTGCTCCCTTCCTTGCAGTTCTATTTCTGTCAGCTTGTAAACGCGCGGCAGTGCAGACTCTCCAGTGTGGTGATTCCGCACCGTTGAAGTAAATTGGTAATAGTTACTCTTGAACCGCCTCAAAAAAGACAAAAAATCTAGTATATATTATGGTGGATAAGGTAAGATTAGATAAGATTGAGTAAGATTGATAGCAGATTACGGTTATGGTTGGAGATATCGATATGTGCTGACTCCATCAAAATACTCACCAGGAGTCTAGATCTGAAGCTTTTGGAAAAGTTGCGGTATGTGTTGCCATTGCTCAGCAAATGTCATCGTCTGCAGTAGACGCATCGGTAGGTGAGCAAAGGTGCGGATGATGACGGGCGATGTTACTCCATTCTTCAGGGCAGAGGTAGTGCACACGGTCCAGGGCAGCTTTTCCATATAGAGCAGTGGTAGGGTATTTCAACAATGAGTTGGAGTGTGGCTGAGAGGAGCCTTGAGGAGATCTTTCGAGTTTGTTTGGCGTGCAAAGTTAGCTAGCATTCCAACAATAGTAGCATGAAGCACGGAGCGGTTAATATAGGGAGAGTATGGTGGGAGGCGCGGTATTGGTTGTCTATTCTGGGTCATCATTTCTGTAACAATATCCGTCCAGTTTTTCAAAAGGGATCTAATGTTGAAGCCTAGTGCTGGGTCTTGGTATAGCTTTCATAATTGACAATGCGGATTTTTTTGAAAGCAATAAATGCCTTCAACTTTCAATGATACAGAGGGAGCCCCATCAAGTTCACTTTGTAGCTTCAAGTTTTTACCTTTTTTAGAAAAAAATCCCGGGAACTCAATCATTTTTTGTGGTGGGTGTCGTCTAGGAAAAGATGCCAGTCTCAGGAAAGGGTTCCCTGAGTGCAGTGATCAGCTATCTTTTACCACAAAGCACTGCCATGTTAAACTTGCTGCTGTCCGAGCCAAGTATATACACTGCAAGTAAAGTGTTTTTGATTTAATACTTGTACAAAAGTTATCATATTTCTTGATAGAGGCTTTCAAGTTTACTTCTAGGCTACAAACCAGCTAGGAGAAACCCAACTAATTTTTTCAAGTTGTCTGACGAAACACGAAAATCTCAGATTTCGTAGATTGAGTTACTATTATTTCTTGGACAGATGAATAGGTCAGTGAATCGTTTTGTACTATCATTAAACGTATTTCCGAGTCCAGCTTTATGTTATTTGTAAATGTCCGAGGCTGTGGAAGGCAAAAACTCAAAATCACAAAACCAGCATTTTTCTGGTTTTGGGGACATATACGTCTCATGTACATCTTAGTATTCATCAGTTTTAAAAATTTTAAGTATTGGACTCTTTGAATCGTCTTTCACAACCATAAACTAAAGCTCCACCAAAGGATTTTTGTTCATTTTTCCTAGAAGCTTTAAACCAAAAAGTGTGTTTTCACAACTTAACGTGTCTGACCTACACATGCCTGTTCATTTTTTCTTAGACCTTTCTTCTCCATTTTTTTAGTGTAATCATGTCTCACTGACATATACTTACGATAGATACAAAAATATTGAAGTAGAGAAGTGTCTGCTTCACTCCTGGAGGCAGGCAAGTCCAAGATGTAGGAATGTCAAAAAAGTTTTGATTAGTTTTCTTCTGGGTTTCATGCCACGGTGTTTTTCCAACAGAATTTTGAAACTACGTAGATTTGAAGCCATAGTGTTTCAAGACTCCCCCCAACATATCATCAAGTTATGACTCCCGAGCTGTAAGACCGTCAATTGTTTTAATTTTTATAAAAAACAAGTCTAAGGGTTACATCATTCCCGACCAACTAAAACGTTGACGCAAACCTTACAACAGTAAGAAGTACGAATTTCATGTCTTGAAGACTTTGAAGTCGAAGTAGACTCTCAAGTGCTTTTTGTTTTTGAATCCTCGACTGACTCCTTTTTATATCCACTTAACTCTCCAGTGCCACCCAACAAGTTGGTATTTTCTACAGGCTTGTATGATAGTAATATTCTCATATTTTGAATTGGGATCAGCTAAGGCAGGTCACACAATGCTATTACCGCTTTGAACACGTAGTGATAGTGTTGGCTCTACGCTCCTATTCCTGATGTATGTTTGGTATACTATATATCCTGCCTCTGCATGTTGATACTACCTTGATCATTGCGCTGACACATATACGCACGCACCTAATCGCACATTATCCGGATACAACGACGGAGGTGGAGGTAGGACGATTTCTGTTTGTGCTGGTCCGAATAGCCGCGTGGTGGGCCGTCTAAAAGCACATAAGCCGCTTACCTATGGCCCCGTAGCAGCCGGCGGCAACCGCTGTAGCCTGAGTAAAAGAAGGGTTTTTATTGAACAATTACCTCAGTCTGTCTGCCTACCGGCGGGACCCGGGTTGGGACCGGCGTGCTTATCCCACACTGTCCGGCAGAACTCGCGCGCGGCACAGAGCATGGCCTCCGGCACGCACGCTACCCGCACACCGTAGGTGCACCACGTGCACGGCGGAGCGCGGCGGATGTGCCTCGGCAGTTAGGTCGTACGTGAGCTCGAACAGTGCGTGGCCCAGCGCGGCCTGCCTCAGGAAGCGGTTCTGTTCCGTGTCCGCCCACGTCCGCCAGAGCGCGTGCGCAAAGGGCGGCGCCCGCGCCTCCCCCGGCGCCCGCCCCGCGGACTGGGCCTTCTTGAGCTCCAGCAGCCACAGGCGGCCTGCCGAGCAGCGCCAGACCTGGTCTACGCTGCTGGCCACAGCCAGCGACGGGTTGTATCCCTCTTGGTACAACTTTGGATGTTCAAATAATAACAGATATTTGTATTTGTCCTAAAAACCACATTTCTTGTGTCTTTTTGATACCCATTACGGGAAGCGCTCGCAAAATTCTTTTCATGATTGTGATGCGATCACTTTTAATATAGTACTTGTCATTTGTTGATGTGCTCATATATATGCAACCATATAGTAAATAAGCATATATCTATATAGTTGTTAATAAAATATGAACTTATCTATGTAGCTTCCTGTAGTATACTAATAATTTCATGTCATGATTATATAGTATGTGTTCGTGTTACATACTTTCTTACTCAGTAGTACTCACTTGAGAGATTAGAAGGGGGTAGGTCAATAATCTTCTTCTCGTCAGAGAGGCGTCACTAGACCTTGGGATCGCAGCCCTGCATATAGTCTAACTGATATATGCTTGCCGCGGATAGTGAGGTAGCCACGTCTGACACTGACAATACTTCTCGGAGAGTGTGAGGGACGGTAAGTAATCACAGTACAATATATGTTTTGAGTTTGTGTTTTCATAAGTTTCACAAAATAGAATTATAGGTCGCAATATATTAGGACCCGCCGGCAGTAACTTTACTAATTTACTTTGCTCCAGGGGGAGTGTTAGAACTAATAATTAATATTAATAGTTACATGGACAGGCCGTATAAGAGTAACGGTGTCGTTAGAGCCGGGCCATTACTTATATCCGGCCAGTTATATTACTTTGCGCTTGTTGTTGGTTTTGGCGCGTTATTACTAGAAAGCTTTGTTACTGCAGACGCGGTTAGTAGTGAGTTCCGGATCATTATATTAAGTTATACTGGTCTAACACTAGCACCTCAGGAGAAGAACAAAAAAGCAGCAAGTTTACTTGCAAGAAAACTCATATTTGACTCCAGTCACGCCTATTGAACCGTTAACATGTGAGAACGGTCCAACGGGTAAATTCCATGGAATTTCCGTACCAATTTACCTTATCATACAAACGGTTACTACATTTGTTCAAAAACTTCCTGTTCGTGTCAACACCAGGCTATTCACGTGGGAGGTTACTAATATCATAATGATGAATAAGGATGCCACAGCTTTGGCCACTGAGTGGCCCCGAACTTACATGCTAACAACCTTCACCACTCCGGGACTCGACGCTGACGGTAAAGTATTACTATCAAGTGTAAAGATTAATATATAGGATTTACAGGCACTATGGGGTCCAAGCTTCCGAGCGCCCGGCCAAGCTTCCCCCATAGATGATTCTTTATCCTAATACTATGATGACATCATAGTATTAATAAAACCGTGACCGGAAACAGTGACCGAAGTATTCAACTCTTCAAAGCGGTTGAAACCGGAAATGTAATGAGAATTCATCTTATAATACATTTAATAACAAGGAATCACTTCACGAGTGAATTCCAGTAAACGAAAACTAATAGCGAAATAACGATGTAGCCTCCGACACGGTCACCTATATCATGGGTGTTACCTTACAAGTCAGCACATAGCAAAAAATAGCGGCAGCGGTAGGAAGCAAAGCAAACTCATGACTTTTTTTCATTAGGCATGATGACCACGTGGAAAAAAAATTCGGCTGGCCAAGTGTTTCATTCTTCAGTCTCAGTCCCTTAAAATTTTATTAATATTATACTAAAAGTTTGTTCTGCTGCTTGATACGCTTCCTACTCATCCCTGCGTCGTGAGCGACAAGAACTTGATTTAATCTATTATTTTATTAGGTAAATACTGCGGAAGTAATTGTGTACACAAAAGGTGCAAGGAGGAAGGATTCCCGCCAGGCAACGTGAAAAAAAAAAAAAAAAGCGCAGAAAGACGACAAAAATACTTTGCAAACGCTCTTCGAGTTAAGTTATAAGAAATTTATGCGCACGGCATGATTGGGAACTTTACTTCGCAAAAGACACTACTACTAGACACTTATTGAATTGTATTCATGGGCGCCTGATGCCTGAATGTCCCAATAGTGCTTACAGATTTGACAGAAGAGCATGACAGTTTCCTCTAAGTCGTTCGCCCGAACAGCGCCCGATGCGGAGTAAAGAACAAAGGGGTTACTCAAACGACTGAAATTTGAGCCTGAAGCTTGAGGTCAATATACAACCAGGCGCTTTCAATCT
>WBZZ01001218.1:30000-91415 GCA_019918135.1 Paulinella micropora
ATGTGTGTGTGTGTGTGTGTGTGTGTGTGTGTATGTATGTGTGCATGTATGTATGTACGTACGTATGTATGTATGTATGTATGTATGTATGTATGCATGCATGCAAGCAGGTATGTTCATGTGTATAGAAGTACCTCATGGCTGCTGGGCTAATTTATATACTAGTAAATAAAGAAGAAAACTCTACATACATATGTTACATACATATGTACATATGTACAGAAACAAGTAACTAGTGGCTGCTGGTTCAAGTAGATAAAGAAACAAATAAGTACGTCCATGATGTACGTATGTGTAGAATAGTATATTATGCGGCTAGCCACAAAGTTGGCGTGTTTTGCGGGCGAGCCGGGCCGGCGAGCCCGCAAAACACGTCAAATCTGGCGCGCCGCATATGTAGTTTTATCAGTAACCTGACCACATTTTGTGGAGGTGTGACTGATAAATACCTAGTGGTTGGTTGGCCAAGTTGCAGACTAGGAGCGCGTGTGTGGGTGTTTGTTGTCCGACTCTCTCCTGAGGAGTAACGGGCCGGACACGTGGCTGCGACTGGTTGGTGTAGCAGTAGAAGGAGGAGGAGGAGGAGGAGGAGGAGTGTTTAATGGAAGTAGTAGTAGTAGTAGTAGTAGTAGTAGTAGTAGTAGTAGTAGTAGTAGTAGTTGTTGTTGTTGTTGTTGTTGTTGTTGTTGTCGTCGTCGTCGTTGTCGTCCTTGTCGTCCTTGTCGTCGTCGTCGTCGTCGTCGTCGCTGTCATTGCTATGCTTGTCGTACATAAACTTGCATCGTCCACTGGCGTCTCTGCTGCGGCCAAAAACACCGGGTATTGCGTACGCGGGTGCGCGTGCCTGTAACATACGTGCGAATGCGCAAGAGCAGAGGCAGCGAGGCGGCTGAGAGAGGCTCGAATTCGTCTTCGTCGAGGCCTTGTTCGTCTTGTTCGTCTTGTTCGTCTTGTTCCGTTTCTGGCGTGGGAAAAGTTGCAGGTTGGTGGAGATGGTGGTGGGGAAGAAAGGAGGAAGAGGAAGAGGAGGAGGAGGAGGAGGAGGAAGAGGAGGAGGAGGAGGAGGAGAAGGAGGAGGAAAAGGAAGAGGAAGAAGAAGAAGAGGAAGAAGAGGAAGAAGAGGAAGAGGAAGTAGTAGTAGTAGTAGTAGTAGTAGTAGTAGTAGTAGTAGTAGTAGTAGTAGTAGTAGTAGAAGAAGAAGAAGAAGAAGAAGAAGAAGAAGAAGAAGAAGAAGAAGAAGAAGAAGAAGAAGAAGAGGAAGAAGAAGAAGAAGAAGAAGAAGAAGAGGCCTCTTTCGTTACATCGATTGTGTTTCCTGCGCTGTCTCCTACACCTTGCGCACTGGCTGGATCACGGCGCCGGCGTGCCTTCTGTGTGCGCAAACGCCAAGGAGAGCTTGCCAGGGCCGCGGGGCGGCATGTGGATGCGCTAGGACTTTGCTAGGAACAAGCATGAAGAACATGATGCGATGTAAAAGTCAAGCGGCAGCTGCAGCAGGGAGGGAGAGGAGGAGGAGGAGGAGGAGGAGGAGGAGGAGGAGGAGGAGGAGGAGGAGGAGGATGACAGTCAACAAGAAACAAACAAACAAGCAAACAAATAAATAAATAAACAAACGAACACAGACACAGACACAAACACAAACACAAACACAAACACACCAATAAACAAGCAAGCAGGAACCTAAGCACATTTTTGTGTCATTTTCATCGCTTAATTTTCAGGCAAGGAGTAAAAAATTGAAGATAGAAATGAAGTCCGTAGCACTCGTCACTGGGAAGCAAATAAGTTGTAGTGATAATATAAAGGATAGAAGATAGGACGGAAGAATTTCTGTGGAAAACTAAAATTCATATTTATCTTTTCAAAGACTTATTATTATTATTATTATTATTATTACTATTATTATTATTATTATTATTATTATTATTATTATTATTATTATTTATTTATTTATTTATTTTTACACAGTAAGCAAAGTTCAATAGAGAAAAGAAAGATGAACAAAATTGAGAAGAGCTTATTCACATGAGTTCTGGTCCCAGGGAACTATATAGTGCAAGCTCGTAGGAAAACAGGCAACTAAAGTTTAACAGCAAAGCTCCTTGGAAGAAAAAAATAAAAGAAAAGAAAAGAGATATAAAGAGAGAAGTTATGAAGGAGATACAAAGAGGGAAAACAGCAAAGCTCCTTGGAAAAAAAATAAAAGAAAAGAAAAGAGATATAAAGAGAGAAGTTATGAAGGAGATACAAAGAGGGAAACGTAGGAAGAAGGACAAACAAAAGGAGAAAAAAGTAAATTATCAAAGACACAAATATAAAAACTAAATAGACTTTTTTTTTCTTCTTCTTCTTATCAAATGCAGTTCCTTGTTTGCGTGCCTGTTCGGTTGTTCCTGTTATCTCTGCTTGCACTGTTTCTTCATCTTGGAGGGAGAAAGAAGGGAGTTGGCGGTCATATCAGAAGAAGAAGAAGTTGTTGTTGTTGTTGTTGTTGTTGTTGTTGTAAATTTAATTACAGTAATTAAACCAGTGGCATGATGGTGCATGGATAACGGCCTTAAACCCACTAAAGACAAGTAGATGTCTAATCATCCCCGGCCGACACGGGACGCCAGAGCATGTCTCACTGTACTATAGGGCTCTAGAGCTCAAAGACAAGATAAAGAAAGAGGAAAAGGAGCAGAAGAGCATGCACTATAGTAAAACAACAACATATCAAGGGGGAGAAGAGGAAAAGCGGTGAGGAGCGCAGGCAAGCCTCGAGAGAGGAGCAAGTCCACTGAAAAGGGAGAGAAGGAAGAGAGAGGGAAGATGAAGGGTGAGGAGAAACTCGCCATGGCCAATTGGAAAACAGTCTGAGCAACAGGTTAGATGCTCGCGTGTGAAACGAAAAAGTCGAATTGAGCAGGCAAGCACCAGCAATTAGTAACAAGCGCTGGAGGCCGAAAGAGAGAGAGCTGTCTAGAAACCTTCAAGGTCAGAAATGGCAAGGAGTTACATCCTAGCATTCAAGCAGGTAGCAAGAGCCCCATGGCCACCAAGATAGCCTGCAAGTGGATCATAGGCCCACCTTCTGAACCTAGGGCTGTGACACCAGGGCCAAGGAAAGAGGGAGAGGAGAGGGATTGAGCTGCCCTCTCCGCTGACCCAGAGAAGGGAAGGCTGCGAAAGAAGGATCACTCCCTAGCACACTAGCTGGGCCATAGAAGACGTCCAGTTGCAGGGTGAGGAAGCCCGCAGGAGAGAAGGGGCGAGAGGCTGTGACAGTGGAGCGACATGCGGCAGATGAGGAGAAGGAAGGAAGAATCAGAGAGAGAGAGTGTGTGTGTGTGTGTGTGTGTGTTTGTGTGTGTGTGAGAGAGAGATAAATAGAGAGAGAGAGAGAGAGAGAGAGAGAGAGAGAGAGAGAGAGAGAGAGAGAGAGAGAGAGAGAGAGGGAGAGAGAGAGAGAGAGAAGGTTGGAGGGAGAGAGAGAGAGAGAGAGAGATCGAGAGAGAGAGAGAGAGAGACAGAGAGACAGAGAGAGAGAGAAGAGAGAGAGAGAGAGAGAGAGAGAGAGAGAGAGAGAGAGAGAGAGAGAGATCGAGAGAGAGAGATCGAGAGAGAGAGATCGAGAGAGAGAGATCGAGAGAGAGAGAGAGAGAGAGAGAGAGAGAGAGAGAGAGAGAGAGAGAGAGAGAGAGAGAGAGAGAGAGAGAGAGAGAGAGAGAGAGAGAGAGAGAGAGAGAGAGAGAGAGAGAGAGAGAGAGAGAGAAAGTGAAAGAGAGAGAGAGAGAGAGAGAAAGTGAAAGAGAGAGAGAGAGAGAGAGAGATTCAGTCCATGGGTTCGAATGTGTCCCACAATTCCTGACGCACGCGGTCGAGAGTCCTTGCATGTTGTTGATGTTGTTTTTGTTATTGTTGTTATTATTGTTGTTGTTATTGTTGTTGTTGTTGTTAGTTGTTGTTGCTTAATTGTTGTTGTTGTTGTTGTTGTTGTTGTTGTTGTTGTTGCTGCTGCTGCTGTTGCTGTTGTTGTTGTTGTTGTTGTTGTTGCTGTTGTTGTTGTTGGTTGTTGTTGGTTGTTGTTGTTGTTGTTGTTGTTGTCACAAGTTGTTGTTGTTGTTGTCACAAGTTGTTGTTGTTGTTGTTGTTGTTGTTGTTGTTGTTGTTGTTGCTGTTGTTGTTGTTGTTGTTGCAAATTTAATTAAGTAGTATAGGGTCGCACTTCAGGACGGATGTTCAGTGCAGTTTCATCACAGAAACCACACTAAGAGCCTTTATTCATAATTTCCTCTACCTATTCTCTCTAAGTTCAAAACAACAATTTCATTAAAATCTCTTATTTATGAATTTCTCTCTGGACTACTTTACGCAAAAAAGCAGAAAAAAATTCAACTTGGTGGCTTTTTGTCCTGAGCCACTAGGTGTCTGGTTGGAAGTGTTTTTAACCACAGAGCCGTTATCCATTATTTCCTCTTCCTATTTATAACAAATATAGACAGACAAAAGAAAGAAAAACTGCTACCTTTAAGTAATTATTATTTTAAAGAAATAAAATATTTGTATTATATATAGAGAGAAATGAAAATCTTGAAAATTTACAAAATCTTTAATGCTGAAGACCAAACAGACAAGGAATATTACATTGGAAGCACAATTCAAAAAAGATTATCAAGCAGGTTCAGCCATCATAAATTACTCTGCAAGAAAGGAGTTAATAGAAAATTATACAATCATATGAATAATAAAGGAATTCAAAATTTTAAGTGTGTTTTAATTCACGAGGAAGTAATTGAAAATTATAACATTGATAAACAAAGGGCGGTTGAACAGAAATATATAGATGAATTGAAACCTACATTAAATTTAAATAAGGCTATGGGTGCAACTATTACTGATGGAGAAAGAGAACGGCATAAATTTGATGAATGAGAATTTAAAGATGAGAACGAAAGGAAACGAATAGAATATCAAAAACAATACCACAAGCAATATCATAAACAATATTATGAAAAAGAAAGTAAGAAAGTTAGAGAGTATCAAAAACAATACTGGACAATAAACAAAAACATTTTAAATTGCAAACAAAAAGAGAGGTTTGATAAAATAAGAGAGAGAGTAAAAAATATTATTGTGAGTTATGTAATTTTATAGGTGTATCTCAATCAGAACACTTATTACACACAATAACTCCAAAAGACATATTTCAAAAAAATGAAAAAATTTAATTTCTATTTAAATGATGGAAAATATAAAAATATAAAAATTCTATTTACTATTTAATTTAGAAAAAAAATTGACCCACTGATATATTATCAAACATGGAGACACACACGTATAATGGCAAGCTCTACAGGTTGGATAGATTAAGGGAATATAAGATAAATTACGAAATCAAGTCTGTCAGGGGTCGGGATGTGCTATATATCAAACCGAAGGTAAGGGGGTATAAAATTGATACACCGACAGCCCAAAACTACTTGAACCAAGTAAGAGGTGCGGTGTATTTTGAGCACCATGCTATACCAATAGCACCACCTTTACCTACGATTGAAGAGAAAAAAGAGATGAAAGAAAATTACAGAGAGCTGTTGCGGTATGGTAATTATGATATCATAAGGGACGACAGCAAGGAACACGAACTAGGAATAAATGAAAGCAGATATGAGGTAAGGATTAATGGCAACTTCCGATCATTCACGATGCGCGATGTGATAAGATTTATTGAGATTGTCTTGAACGACTTTGTAAAACGACAAGCACCCGAAGATAAGGTTAGCCTAGGTATTGAGTTTGTTGATTACTATGGAAAAGTATCAACAGGCTTACACAAAGTTAATCAAATCTCGGTTGAAAAAGTTTTAGAAAGATTGTCAGCAATATGTCAAAGCAACGAAAGTCTTTACATGGATGAGAACGGAATAAACTTTGATACATTAAAATTTGTATTGAAATCTGTTAAAATGCAGACGGGCGGGACAAGGCTACAGGTTTTGAACAAATTGGATATATACAGAAAGAAAGGAGTAATCTGTATTACAAACAGCGATAACTTATGCTTAGCACGAGCAATCGTTGTGGTAAAAGCAAAAATTGAAAAACATAAAAAAAAAAAATTATGTGAGGACGAAAGATACAGCAGGAAATGGCTGAGACTTTACACGATGAAGCGAAAGTCATTAAGGATATGTGTGGGATACCTGAAATTAATACATTTGCTAATCACATTAAATACAATCTTGTTATTGTTGAATTTCCTGACAAAATCATTTATAAAACAGAACTACTTAATGCGAACGGAGAACGGCTGTCTAACCTTTACATTCTAAAGACTGAGGGACATTACGATGCCATAACTAATATGAAGTCTATGATAGGAAAGGAAAACTTCTGAGAGTTGTGTCTAAGGGGATACAAAAAAGACACTCCTGTGAAGCAAAATGTAGTATCTGTGAAACCAACGGATGTAAGGGAATAAATGACAAGAGCCTGTGGAAAGAATGTGAGCAGTGTAATAGAAAGTTTCCAAACACTGAATGCTTTAATAATCATAGGACGACAAACTGCGATGTTAAAGCGAAATGTAAATCGTGCGGTCTTAATTACAGAAAGAAGGATGAGCACAAATGCGGATATGCGAAATGCCGAAATTGCAAACTAGTGAAACCGCTTGAACACCAATGTGAAATAGTCCAAAAAGAAATCTTACCGCCGTCAGAGCAATACATATTCTTTGACTTTGAAGCGACACAGGACACAGGCGAACACATTGTTAATCATGCGGAAAGCCAGTATTACGATGCAAAGGAACCGCCAGTAATTCACAAGAACATTCAAGATTTCTGTAATTGGGCTTTTGACACTAAACACAGCGGATTTACATTTATTGCGCACAATGCCCGCGGTTATGATTGTCAGTTTATTCTTAAGTGGTTGGTTGATAATGGACAAACTCCATTTGTAATCTATGAAGGTGGTAAGATTATAATGATGACACTTAAGAAGTATCGGTTTATAGACAGCCTAAGTTTTCTTACGATGCCATTGTCAGACTTTCCAAAGACATTCGGACTTACGGAACTTAAGAAAGGTTTCTTTCCGCACTTCTTCAATACGGCTAAAAATAGAAACTATGTTGGTGTAATGCCACATAAGAAACATTATGGTTACGACACGATGCGAGGAGATAAACGAAAAGAATTTCTTGAATGGTATGACGAACAAGTGAAAACACATAACCAATTTGATATGGCGAAGGAAATCGGTGAGTATTGCCATTCAGATGTTGATATACTGAGAAAGGGTTGTATAGATTTTAGAAACCAGTTTCTAGAGTTTGGTATTGACCCTTTTCAATATACAACTATTGCGAGTTGTGTTATGGCTTTGTATCGTGCTAAGTTTATGCCAGAGAATTCAATTGCGATATTGAAAGCGGAAAAGCAAAACAGGATGACTTCTAGGGCTTGTGTAGAATGGTTAGCATACAGAAGCAGGTTAGATAAAACTGATATTAAACACGCATTCAACGGAGGTGAAAAAATGTTTCAACTCGGGCAATCTCGTGTGTATGTAGATGGATGGGATGAGAAAAACAAAACCGCTTATGAGTTTTACGGGTGTCATTGGCACGGATGTGATAAGTGTTGGAATAGCAATGCTTTGAATGTGAAGAAGAATAAGACAATGGGCGAACTATACAAGGAAACAATGAGAAGAGAAAACAACTTAACGAACAAGCAAAAGTAATAAGTGTCTGGGAGTGCGAATGGAGCCTGATGAAAACCAGTGAAAGACTGGCAGAGGATACAAACGAACGAATTACTGAACAAGAAGGACTAAACCCACGAGAGGCAATGTTTGGAGGTAGAGTGAATGCTCTGAAATTATATTGGAAATCACGACATGATAATGAGTATGCGAAATATATTGACATATGCTCACTTTATCCGACCGTGATGTATTACGACCTTTATCCAAGCGGGCACCATATAATTATTAGACCAAACAATGACTACGAAAGAAATGAAATGAAAAATAAAATTATAAACAGAGAATATTTCGGAGTGGCTAAGGTTAAGATGCTACCACCTAGAGGCTTACTACACCCAGTCTTACCGAAGGCGGACAGAGGTACAATGATGTATTACTTATGTGATAAGTGCGGAATGACTGAGCAACATGGAGAATGTAAGCACACAGATAAAGAACGAGCAATAACTGGTACATGGGCAACTCCAGAAATTTACAAGGCCTTAGACAAATGGTATAAGTTGATAAAAGTATATGAAGTATGGCACTGGAAAGAACAAAGCAGTAGCTTATTCAAAGAATACATAAAGACATTCTTGAAAGTAAAACAAGAGTCCAGCGGATATCCCTCGGGATGTAATACGGAAGCAGAAAAACAAAATTACATAAACAGCATGGAAATCAAAATGGGTGTAAAGATGGATGAAAGCAAAATATTTAAAAACGAAGGACGGCGAGCAGTGGCTAAGTTGTGCTTGAACTCTTTATGGGGCAAGTTTGGACAGAAACAAAATAAAACACAGAATAAAATGATAAAGGATAAAGATACCTTATACAAACTATTGAACGATAAATCAGTGAATAATATAAATATTAACATAATTAACGACCAAATAGTAGAAGCCAGTTATGACTTAAAACAGGATGCGGTGAGCGACCCGATTAAAACAAATATTGTGGTTGCTTTATTTACCACATGCCATGCGAGAATGAGACTTTACAATATGATGGACCAATTAGGTAATAGGATATTGTATCATGACACAGACAGCGTAATATATACGACTAACAAAGAAATTAATGAGGCAGATGTAGAGACAGGAGATTTACTGGGAGATTGGACTGATGAATTGAAAGGAGCAAAAATAAAAACCTTTGTTGGAGGCGGGCCGAAATGTTATGGATACTTATTAGATAATGGTAAAGCCAGTATGAAAGTAAAAGGATTTAGTATGAACTATGAAACAAAAAAAGCATTGAATTTACCAAATATGTTAAGTGTAATAAGTTGTGGGCTAGGTATTACGAACACTGAATTATTTGAGAATGGCAAAAATGAACTGGCTGAATTGTTGGAGACTGATGAAGAATTACGGATTGCTAAGAGAATTGAGAAATCTGGAAAAGTAGTTATAATAGAAAACAACAAAATTACAAGAGATAAACAAAAGAAAAAAATAACAAGCGAATACTTAGAAAAGATATTTAGTTTTACATATACGAAAAGACAAGTTATCGGAATTGTAGAGAATGCGATTGAAACTAGACCTTTTGGATATTAATGATATTTGAGAATTGCGCTTTACTGCCCGAAGGGCGTAATCACTCTACGAGATGGTCGTGCTACGCACTCTCACTTATTCTCAAACATCGTCGGCCATTAAAGTATAAAACGATGTTTTGTGATGACGAAGTCAGAACAAAATATCAAATATCAAATATTAAATAATTAATTTTTTTCCATAAAATTTTTTACTACTCTATATAGACCGATGACCACCCTCACCAGACTATGCGAGAAGTTTGAACAACTTTCCATTGAAAATAAAAAAGAAAATTTTTCCATTACTGATGTCAAAAATGTAATAAACGATGAAATTAAGGAAATTGAAAAAAGTAGAGAAAGGAAGCCCAAGGATACTTTTCCATTTGGTAAATATAAAGGTAAGAAAATTCAAGATATTGCAACTATTGATAAACCATATCTTGAATGGGTTATGAAACAGCCGTGGTTTGATAAATTTACGGACATTAAAAGTGAAGTTAAAAAATATTTGTAATAAAAAATTAATATTTATATTATATAAGATGACTGACCTGAACACCAAACAGGACTTCTTGAATGAAATTGAAAAATGGAACCTTGATGGTAATGTCAAAAAGCCAACGATTAAATGGACTAAACCAGAAATTGTTTCTTTCTATGAGCAATACAAACCCCGCGACGACAACGTGAAAGTCGTTATTCCGTTGGAGGCTACATTATCAAAAATGATGGAGGAAGAAAGCACACCATTTACGGCAACTGATTTGAAAGAGACTGGAATTACCGAAATCAAGGCTAACGTTGGCGAAGAAATAGCAAATGCTACATGTACAGAAGAAGGATGTGTATTAAGGAAAGCGAGTGTCGTAAAAGGTAATTTTAAAAAGAAAATACCAAAAAAGATAAAGTAAAATGATATTCTCAAACATTGTCTTTCGTTTCATTTTTTTTTCACTTTATTGGTCTTCTAAGAAATTAACTATAACACTTACATTTCCTCCATTTGCGACAGTTGATACAGACTTTTGTAAAAATGTTAGATTTTCACTAGGTGCTAGTTGTATGTCGTAAGTTCGCAGGTCAATAGGTTGGCTAGAAGTAGCATTAACATAAAGTTTAACAATGACGTCCGTTATAGTTGCGCCACCAAGAGCAGTAGCGCTGTTGTCTTTTGACACGATTGAAGTTTTGGCGTCAATATCAACGAAGTTCTGTGCCGTAAGTGCTCCACTCGTTTTTACGATTCGCACTATATTAACCTTGTTGTCTTCGTTTGATATACTCACTAGAGTTGGATAAACGATTGAATAATTGGTCGTAATACCATTAAAAGTTTCCTTATTTTTTATGGTTAGAATTGGGCTTTCAGTAGTGCTTGCCTTTTTTTCTCCTTCCGCTTCGTTTGATATGCTTGAATTAATAGTATTGGAGCCTTCAACAAACAAACCAACACTAGCAGTTTTTAGAATTTGGACACCATCGCCCGCATTATAATTATTTATACCAGCGGAAAAAGGTAAAGTTGTATTCCGCAGACTAACTCCAGTATGAGAGTTCGCATACTTGATAGTGTGTATTAATTGAAATTCGCCAGTCTCGGGGTTCTCAATTGAAAACTTAATAGCACCAAAGCCTAAGTATTGAAATTGAATTTGAAATACATTTCCCTTTGTCCAATCCAAGTTAGGCATATCTCCTGTTCCATCACATGGGTCATCCCACTCTTCTTGTCCAATGAATGTATCTTCTCCCGCTATAGAATGAAGAATACTCATTCCTGATTCATCCTGTTTCCAAAAATAGAAGCCGTTGTTGGCATCGCTTTCACCTATTCCGATATATGAACGATACTCTTTGGTTTCATCTGTTTCCCATAAGGCAGTGAAGCGACACAGGACACCCATACCCGTTCTGTATTTTATTCTTTTTTTGCTCGCCAATACAGCACTAGCATTAGTTTTTCCTTCTGTTTTAAGTTCAGCCATATTCGTATTAAATGAAACACTCGCCTTTATTTCTGTTTTTGTCCATACCCTTGTATTAATGGTATATGGAAAGATTTCTTGTAATACTGGTGTTAATTGTGCAGTCGTTGTTTCACCGAAAGCAGTTTTCATATGATTAGTTTCAACATGTCCATCATATCCGACTTTGACATTTACAAAATCTCCGTCTGGATTTTGTGCGACTAAGTTTCTCTGGTGAGACATTTCTTATATATAAACAAAAAAATAATTTTATTTTCAAAACTAATTTTTTATTCTTTTTGAGTTTGTAATTACTTACGACATCAAAATTTTAATTCCCTTCACAAGCACACTTCGCTGAAGAATGACATAAGTGTAATGGTTTTGGATTTGGGCGGGAGTAGTAGCCACAAACTCATATCGTCTCTCGGTGTCAAGGCTTAGACCGCTCACCTCATAGCCGTCAGTATCCTTATCACACAGAGGGCGGTTATGATCCCAAGTATCCACATGGAACCAGTTGTAATGATACACATCGCTGTTTAGGATAGCACTCCCCTTCAACTTATCCTTCAAAATCATATAGTCTTCATTCTTAATGGTATCAACATTGAATTGTTGAAGTCGGGAGCCGTCAAGAGTGGTGTAATAAGTCTGAACCTTCTTTCCTGCGGGTGTAGCCTTTCCATCAGTTCTGTTGTCGTTATCAAAAGATGTATTTTTCTTTTCGTCGCTATTAAAGACAGATGTGTAGATACGACGAATTCTCTCACCCTGCGAGCGGTTCATCTTAACGACAAAGTTTTGATTTTCACTACTGAGGCTGTGTTTCCACGAAATGGGATACTCAATCTTGAAAGGAAAGCCTTCGCCCGCAATCTTCTGTTGAACACCCAAGATGACATTCGGGTCAGTCTCAAGGGCAAGGAATAAATTCAACTTGGTAATAGTAGCACCAGCAGTAGTGGCCGCCGCACCAGTAGCAACAGAAGTCGCACTCGTCCCGTAAAAACTTGTTCTCTCAGTGCTCTCCCACACAATTCGCATATCAAGAATTTCATTAAAGCCGATAGTCTTATCCAGTTCAAAAATGGTTCCAAACAGCATACCCAAAGGAAGATTTACACTAATCTGTGGGTAATCACCAACCGCACTAGCACATATAAAATACTTTGCTTCATCAGTAGCAACATTCACATAATCGCCACCAGTAGCATCAAAAGTATTAAAATTGCTTAGGTGTCTCTGGGCATCTGTGGTAGGCTGTGCTACAACAGAACGAATACGTTCAATAACACCATTCAAGGCTATTCTAATGTTTGCTTCGGTATCCACAACCGTATCAACAACTTGATAAGCTGCATTAGTACCATTAGCATTAGCATCACCCACATTTGTCATAACCCTAGTCGTCATTGACGTTCCTGTTTTGTTGTCCGCATTACACTTTTGAAGCATAGCACCTGAGCCAGTCTTGCCCAAAGTCTTTTCATCATACTCCCCGTGGTTTTCAAGAGCCATAAATTTTTCATATTTAATTTCGGGCTTCCAAATCATTTTCGTGTAATGGCCCACGTGTTGAAGATTACACAGATACTGACCGCTTCGGCTTCGCAGTTCAATAGTTCTAATCATAGACAGACAATCAGCATAAATACGATTGTAATTACCACAGCCAGCAGTGGCAGGAGTGTAAGTAAATCGCAATACAGACTCACAAGGTTCAGTGGGCGGGTAGGAATTTCAAATGTGCTTTCCATACCCCCAGCAGTTGTGAGATTAACATCCTGCGAGCCTTCACGGCTAGTAAGTTTGTTCAACTCATACTTACCCGTGAGTAGTTCCTTAGTCTGATGCACGAGTTCTCCTCCGTATTGGACAGGCATTTTTGTTTGTTTTTGAAGTAGTGTAAATTAACTAATTCACCAGAATATATTAGAAAGATTTTAAAAATCTTTCAGCAAAAAAAAAAAATAATAATAATAATAATTCTCAAATATCATCGGGATTTTAACAAATTAAAAAATGAATTAAACAAACTAAAATAATTAGTTTCGCGATAAACCAATAATGTCATAACGATACCCAAACCATTAAGATTAATTGCTTGGTCGTTTTCGTCTGTCAAGTAAAACCTAAACACATTATTTGAACTTGCGGATAATGTTTTCCCGTATTCGCTTCCAGAGCCGTCGTATATAACGGCTCCAAATGGAATTTCATTGGCAGTGTATATTTCTTGTAGCACGTGATTATCTCCTTCATTCACCAAATCCGATTGAAGATACAAAGTCTTTTCACCAGTTAGAATAATTACATTTGGAGATTTAATAAAATCATTTGCAAAGAAATATGTTGAATTTCTATCAAAACCCATTACCTCATGAATACGAGTATCACCATCAAATATAAACCGCGGTTGAATACCTCCATTGTTTGACACACTGAATGTTAATTTGCCGTCCTCGGGGTCTGTGTTGGTATTATTACTGGATACCACATAAGTATAATTATTTGGGCTGTCTGCCGTCAGTATCTCAGAGAGTTTATTTTTTAAGTTGTTCATTGTGTAGTTTCCCTCAGGTATCGTATTTAAAGTTTCATACCCGTCTTCGGATAATGTAAAAGTATTGTAAGGACTGGCAACAGAGTAATACGACTTCGGAACATAGATATGAAGAATTTTGCAATGCGTTGGATTGTCTAGCCCCTTCATATTGATTTCGTGTGTAAAGTCGCTGTCCGTGCCAGTTATTCTATTTTTACTATTTATGTAATAGATACCCGAACTTCTTCCTCCCGTATACTCCATTGATATTTTAGAATTGCGCTTTACTGCCCGAAGGGCGTAATCACTCTACGAGATGGTCGTGCTCCGCACTCTCTCTTATTCTAAAACATCGTTTTTTCTTTTTCAAAAAAATTAATGCTTATTGTAATCCTTAAAAGTGCGTAGCCCCCGATGTTTATGGAAGGGGCTGGGCCCCTTTCCAAACCCGCGGGGTATGGTAGAAGTTGTTGAAAACAACACCTCCAAACAAATATCAAATAAAGGTGTCAAAACCATACCCATTCTGTGCTTTTAATTTTTCCGCTTCGTCTTCTTTTAAGTCTGTATAGCCACTAGCAAATTTAAATCACACTCCTTTTGCTCGCTCTAAAAGAAACCGCATTGAGTGCCATCCGCAAGTATCACTCGTATCAGATTGTTGTTTAACTTGATTAACTTTCATTAACAAATAACTATCAGGATTACTTCGGTCAATTAGTCGTTTCATTTGTTGTTGAAAGTCTTCCGTCGGTTGATATTCTGCTAGCGGGTCATACACTTCAACACTCCTATCTTTATTTAGACTTACCCATATAGCCATCCAGTGTTGTCCTTTTTTATTGCTCGGGTCAGTATTCATAATAAATCCGTATTGCCTTCTTTTTTCTGGATTTAATTTATATATTTCATCACTCGCAATTGTTCCTAAATACCATCCATATTTTTTCATTATGTCGTTGATTTCACTAGTCATTAGCCCCTTACCTACTTTACCAATTCCTACCGCATCTGATTCTGGTTTGGTTTCTGCTTCAGTCATATTTGCTTGCGCATCTTCAGGCTCTTGTATAATAGGTTGTTCTTCTTTATTGTCTTGTTCTTCTTTATTCACTTGTTCTTCTTTATTGTCTTGTTCTTCTTTATTGTCTTGTTATTCTTTGTTCTCCTTGGCTTTATCTACTTCTTCTTTCTTTTTTGCTACCGCACCTTCTCTCCATAAATCAAATTCAACCCATGCTTGTTGTGAATTCAACACTTGGTCAGTTATAATTGGACTTTTGTATAGCCATTGTTTTAACATTTCAGAATAGTTTATTTTTCCACCTCTTGGTGGTTTTATGTCATGGATAACATGTCCAATAAATCTTAGTTTTTGAATAATCTTTTCATTAGAAGGATGAGCATTTCGTCGTTTCTTTCTAATAGTCTCAGCAAACATACCATCAATTATTTTTTCCCGTTTTGTTTGTTTATGTTTCTCCTCTTCTTCCGCATCCTTTACAATAATTCCTCTCGTTTTCCTTGGCAGTCGTCCTTTTGGTGGTGGTGGTATCATAGGCGGTGCTACTGGTGCCATTAATAAACCCTGTCTATGTCGTCGTTCTGCCTGTAGTTCCTGAATAAGTCGTTGTTCCTTCTTCTGTTCCCTATCCTTTTCTTCCTGTCTTTCCTTAATCTCCGCCAGTTGTCTTTATGTTCCCTATCAATTGTTTCTTTTAGTTCCTTAGCATCGGATTGGATTTTTCTTTCTAGCCTCTTCTTTTATTCTTCAGCATCCGCCTGTGCTTTTTTCTCTTTTTGGTCTATCTCATCAATCTTATCGTATTTCTCTTTTCTGAGTTTGTCTAAGTGGTCATTAATGGCGGTTCTAGTATTTTGTTCAATCTCCGACAAACTCTGGACTTTTCTTAAGTCTTCTTTTCGCTTAGGTGTCCGCTTTGCTTTTGGTCTGCTTAAGTATTTCATAAAAAGTTTAACGATTTGAAGTGTGCTCATATCATTTGTCTTTTTACCGAAATTAAGATAATATTTTTTACCCTTCTGGATAATATACGGCTTCCCGCTCTTATTCCTATAAACCCTCGGGGGTCTTACCTTAGGCTTCCTTGTTTTTTTGGTTTTAGCAACCATTATATACAAACAAAAAAATATTTCCTTGATATTTTAGAATTGCGTTTCGTGCTGTCGCACTCTCACTTATTCTAAAACATCGTTTCTTCTTTTTCCGAAAAATAAACTGGGTTTCGATGTTTGTTGAAGACGTAGTCTGAAACAAATATCATTTAAAATTTAAGGGCACCGCGTCCTCTCTGCTTACCATACCCCAGTCTTGATGCTACAGCACCAACACTACCTGCGTAAGGTACCCCGACACTACTTAATGCTCCCGCAGTCCTAGAGATTAACTTATTACCGCGAAGAAATTTATCAACGGCCATTGCGGTTTTGCCAACCTTTTGCCAGTTAATTTTACCGCCAGCCTGTCCCTTGCCTCTTTGCTTCTTCTTGCGACCAGTCTTCTTTTTGCCTCCAGCCATGTTGGTGCTTGAGTTAATAGTTCGTTTGCCGATTGTTGGAATGACTTCAACACGAGTTGTCTTCACTACCATTATACTATGAAAAAAAATAATTATAATTTCTAAAAATATTATTTTAATCTGAAATTGAAGTTTTTTCTTAACTCATCATCAACACTTGAAACATAAAGAAAATTAAATCTCTCCTTTGTTGCTTCGTGATACTTTTGAAGAAAGTAATCAAAAGATAGGTCTAAGTGTTTATACACGAGTTCCATATTGTCCTGAGATTGCCCCGGAAAGATTAATAGATAATCTAACTGCTTAATGGCTTCTGGCCGTAGGTCGTTTAAATACTGGCTTGACATAATCACCTTTGATTTATAGTGTCTGTTCTTTTTTAACAAATCACTTACAGACTTGTCTCTTAATCCACTTCCTAAATCGTCCAAAACAAAAACTACCTCTGGAGAAATATACTTGCTTGGCCTTTCTTTTGCCTCCGCGGTGCTCTGTTTCTTTTTTTCTTCTTTTCCAAAATAAAGAAATTGTGGCTTCTCTATTTCTTCTTTGTCTTGTTTTACTTCTCCTTCGTGTTGCTCGTCCTGTCTGTTCAGTTTGTCTAACTCATAATCAATGACATTTACACCATCTGATTTAAGAAAGGTATATATTGCCATCGGGTTGCCTCTGTTCTTAAAGTGCTTTACCATTGCTTTATAAATGAAATCCTTGTGTATCGTTGAAGCAATAATGACAATGCGGGTTTTTCTGTCTGTCGTCCGTTTCAGTATTTCAAAGAGTGCTGTCGTCTTACCGCTCTTCTTACGGGCGAGTAGAAATATATTTGAATAAGGCTCGTTGAATACTTTATAACCTTTTGCTTTTTTATTTCCATCACCCTCTTGTTTTACTGGCTTCACCTTGACATTGTTAATTTTAAGCATCTTATATTATTAAGCCAAAAACTCTAGGCATACAACAATTCGGCCCGCTAATTTTCCTGTGTCAATATTTCCGCTGTCAGTTTCAAGGACTTTAAATGTATATTGTCCGTCAGTCCATCCGACAACACCCAAATTATAACCGAGATTTGAAATGTTTGCTGTGGTGCTGTCCGCAAATGTTCCAATAATTCAAATTCTATCCATGTAAAGAATTCTGGTTTTTGTCTCTGTTTGGTCGTTCATATAGTGGATAAATTTTACATTCATTTTGGTGGGTGTGAATGACATTTGAATATTTTTATTAAATGTTTTGCTTCCTCCAGCAAAATCATTGTTTAGAAAAATAATCTTTTGGTATTTGTGCTCCGACATTGTTTATATATTGTGTAATATATTATGTTATTAATATTATTATTTATGTGGTCTGTGTTAGGTCGGACTGCCTGCGACTTTTACTCACTGATAAGCGAAAAAAAGAATGAGAGTTGTGCTTATTGTATAAAGCAAGGGGTAGATATGGGGTTTAAGTGTGTTTTCATAAATAACAGAAATAATATGTGTCGTAGTTTTGATGAAGCCCTTCCTTTAATGTGTTCGGGTGATAATAGATTATATATGACACATTTATACGAGTGCTTTGATATTTGAGAATTTCACTTCGTGCTGTCGCACTCTCGCTTATTCTCAAATATCGTCTCCCATTTTAATTTTTTGTCGGTTTTCGATGTTTATCAACAAACGAGAATGAGCGAAGCGAATGAAAGTGTAGTTGATAAATATCATTTCTTTGAAGAAGGTGATGGAAGGAAGGCAAATGCCAATCAATAGTGTTAGGATTCCGACATAAGTATTAGCGACCTCACAAGGCAAGTTCTTTTCAGATAGCCTCACGATACAAAGGGATATAATGGAAATAATGATACCCATTTGAAATAAGTATTTAATAAGTCGGCTGTCGGTTGGTCTGTTTTTTATACAACAACAATTCCAGTTATCTTCCAATTCGTGCTCTATTTTTTTTCCTCAGTCTTTAGTTCTACTTCAAGAACACGAGACTTTAATTCGGGAGTTAGTTCGCCATCCATATCCATAATAGGTGGTGGTCTGTGAAGTCTAGTCGTATTATTTGACATTTCCTCTAATTTCTTGTAGTATATTCATAAGATTATTATTTTGTTTTTCTAAATTAACTACCTTTTCTGATAATTGTTGAACTGCCTTAATTAATGGTGCGATAAACTCGGAATAACCTATACCATAACCGACATCACCACTATCAATACATTTAACATCTTCTGGATTAACACTCACGCCTTTCAATTCGTATTCTTTTCTTTGCTTTGGACACGGAACCATAATTGTTTCTTTTATAAAACCGCCAAAATCTAGCATATCCATTTCTGTTAGTATTTCTTCTAATTCCTGTGCTATCAAACCAGTCCTACATTTCTTGTTGTCATCAATCATACGATAGCATAGTGGATTTAACTTGTTAATAAAATCTAAGCCTAAGCATTCATTTATATCTTCTTTTTTTCTCCTGTCTGAATATTGAATTGGATTAGACAATACCCATAATTGTCCATCGCTTGCTTTCAAAGACATTAAAGCAGTATTTGAACCATTCTCCCATATGAACCCACTCGTTGAAGATTATTCACTCTAAATCTAATAGCATAAGAAGTTAATCCTCCGCCTACTCCTCCTGCTGGCGCTGTTCCTCCACTTAATGATTTACCAGAACCAGACTGAGACATATAAATCCCCCAGTTTGAATCACTGGTATCCCATACAAATATTCCTCTCGCATTCGTCCCGTCTGTTTGTCCTTGAATTCCTATTTTCGCTCCATTATTAGTTGTGGTAGTTAGCACACCAGAGTATGTAATCCCCGCATTCGCAGTTTAATAATCCCGCTGTGCTTATGTCCATTGCCTCAGTAAAAGATATATTGCTTCCTGCCGTTATTCCTGATTTATAATAAAAAGCGAGTTTGCCACCTTTTTGAATTAGAAAGTTTGAACCGCTGTGGCTTGATTTCCAGTTCGTGCCATCAAAATAAGCATCAAAACTTAAATTGACATTATCGTGTGCCCAGTTTAGTTGTTGAAATGTTGGATAAGCATCAGCCGTTGTTATTGCCTGTATATGTGGCCCCGCGGTGTTGCTCGCCGTTCCATATAACTCTAAGCCGCCAGTTGCTCCTACTCCTTTCGTTGTATTGCCTATGATTATTGGTTTGCCTGATGCAGTTGTTATTTTGTCGCTCGTTGTTAATGTTGTTGTTGATATCCCCGCGGTTGAAGTAATTGTTGTTCCTGTTATTGTTCCACCATTTGTTATGTTGTTTGAGTTCATATCTAAGGCACCATAAAACCGCATACCGCCAGCATTGTTAAAACGGACAATGTCAGACGAAGCACTTTTATTGTCCAAAAGTTTTGAAATATAAAGTCCCGCCCCTTTTGCATCAAATGCTACATTCGTGAATACATAACCTCTTTGGTCTGCGGTTCCACTTGTAGCGGTATTTAGAGTAAATAAGAAATATTGGTAATCTCCCGATGTCTGTGAAAAGAATATATCTCCTCCATTTTGGTTTAATATCCTCGCCCCATTATATGTTATATTTCCTCCATTAGTGATAGTTTGATTATTAAAATCAGCATTGTTCGTTAAAGTTAGATATTTTATCACAGTGCTCGCCCCATTAAATGTCTTGCTTCCTGTTATGGTTTGGTCTGTTGATAGTTTTACATTTTGCCCGTCCAATGTGTCCGCATACCCTTTTGTCGCTCCGTCCGTTGCTAATGTCGGAGTTCCAAGGTTGGCTATTTTGCTACTATTACAATCTAGCCCCGAAGCATTTACCCAACCGACGATTGTCCCGTCAATAATAAAACTTATTTTTTTCGCAGAAATTTCAAAGTTGTAATATGTTGCAGTTTTCATATCCAAACTAGCAATTGACCCGATATTACTGGTAGAATTGAAAACGATAAATGTGCCCTTTGTTGTTGAATTGATTGAATTTCCCGTTATTTCAACACCACTGCTATATGTCTTAATTCCTGCTATGGTTTGGTTTCCTGTTAGTTTCACATTTTGCCCGTCTAATGTATTCACATAACTTTTATTTGCTCCGTCCGTTGTTGCTGATGGTGTGGCTAAGTTTGTTATTTTGTTGTTATTCAAAGATAGTGTAGTGCCAGTTGCGGTTATAATTAAAGTATTACCCGAATATAACTCAACATACGAACCCGTTATTTGTATCGGATACCAAGTCGCTGTTGCTGTTTTTTGTGCTGCAATCATTCCTATTTTTGTATCAAATGCTATGCCGATACCATCAAAAGTAGTAGGATTGGATGAACCACTTACTTCTAAAGTTGATGTAAATTTTTTATTTCCTGCTATGGTTTGGTCTCCTGTTAGTTTAACCACCGAAGTATCAAGGGCGGAAACATCAACACCATCAACAAGATTAACATTTGTTATGCTTTGGCTTTTCATATCAATCCCCGCACTAGCATTTATTATGTTGCTGAATGTTTTGGTTCCTGCTATGGTTTGGTCTCCTGTTAGTTTAACCACCGAACCATCAACTGCGAGATTAGCGAGATTAATTCCATTATATGTAGAAGCCCCTGAAATAGCATAACCATTCATATTGAGTGCCCCCGTCATACTGGCTGTGCCGTCTAATCTAAGAAAGGGCGGTGTGGTGTTTCTCCATTGCCCTGCTATACATAATCAGTTGATTACCTGCTGGAAAGCCTGATATTGTCACATCGCTATGTGTGTCTATACTTCCAGATGCTGTCACCTTATTATTATTATCATTATGCTCAAATATCCATTCATCAACACCTTTGTCATTTAGTAAATTTACGTTTATTATATTCTTCATTCCCATACTAATGTTGCCTGTTTCATCAACATTTATCGGAAATGTTTTATTTACCCAGTTTATTGAATTATATGTTAGATAACTATTTATCGCCACTGGTGCTGTAATGACTACATCTGAAAGTGTATCAATTGAACCAAGGGCAGTATTCTTCCATTTGCCTTCTACATCGTTGTAAGTTAAGTATTGCCCGCTTGCTTGTGCAAATATGTTTGTGTCTATCAAGTTATATAAACTGGTTTGGTGCGGATTGGAAGTATTGCTTCTGTGTTGAGTTGAGGCTTTGACTTCATCATTATCCCTTACTCGTTGCTCTGTATAATATAAACGGCTTCCTTCTTTAATGTCAGTAGTTGATTTTAAAGCGAGCCGTGTGTCAAAGCGGTTATCAGTCCAATAATAATTAAGTCCTTCTTTTAGGTCAGTTGTTGTTTTTAAAGCGAGCCGTGTATCAAAGCGGTTATCAGTGTAATAAAGATTTACGGGGTCGGCATCTTCTGGCACTCTGTCTGTATTCAGACCGACTATGTTTGTGTTGGTTAAATCGAGGTTGGCTATGTCGAGCGAGTCGCAGGTTAAGTCATTCAAACCCAACAGACTTTTGAATTGACTCATCGTATATTAAGCTAAAAAAAATATATTCATATTTAAAACCCGAATGTTGCTAAACCAATTGGATAATTTTTACAGTCATTTAATCTTATCATTCGCCTATTAACAGCATAATAATTTTTTTATACTGCTTTATTCTATCTTTGTTAGCTTCTACATATTTTTTATGTCTTTGGGCTATTTTTCTTTTATGTTGTTCTCTGTATTCTTTTCCTTTCTGTGCTACAGTTTCTTTATTCTTTTTATAATATTCTTTTGCTTTTTGTGTTAAATTCTCTTTGTTTAGCTCTCTATATTCTTTATTTCTTTGTAATACGTATTGCTTATTTTCTTGATAATATTCTTCTGTCGTTCTTCCGGCTACGCATTTATTAACACAATTTTCTGTTTGTCTGATTATTTCTCCTTCTCTTTTCCTTAGTTCATATACACTATTACAAGGAAATTCTTCAATCAATTCAATATAATGATCAGGATACTTTATGATTTCCGTAGATGTTAGCTGTGTCTGTCTTTTAAAATCAGTTCTATGTTTATATAGTCTTTTATGTAATGGTTCAGTTGTTGAACCTATGTAAATCTGGTTTGTCTGGTGAGACCTTAATGAATAAATCTTTCCTTGCTTGTAGTCTGGCATTGTCGCTTTATGTATATTTTTATCTTTATTTTTATATGGAATTAATTATATTAATTAATTAATTATTTAAAAAATACTAAAATATATTAATCTTAGTATAAATGCCGTCTCCCGAAGCAAGTCGTAAGAATTGGGGTAAGGCAGTGGAAAGTATTAAGAGCAAAAAGCAACATAAGGTTGAAATAGCAAAAGAGAAATTAGCAAAGTGTAGAAAGGCTTATGTAGGTGATGATGAAGAGATGGAGGAAAAGATAAACCGCATGGCGGAAATTGGTGTTGCTAATGATATCATTAATGGAAAAGACCAAGATGATACACCAGAAGAAAGCAGTGATAGCGATGAAGAATGTGATTTTACTGATATTATAGCAGAAAAAATGGCTAAAATGAAAATAAGGAGAAAGAAAGCGGAAGCAAAAAAGAAAGTAAGTAAAAAGCCTGTGCCTGAGTCTGAGCCTGATGAGAGCGAAAGCGAAAGTGAAGAAAGCGAAGAAGAACCAGTAAAGAAAGGTAAAGGTAAAAAGTCAAACATATCAGTTAATGTTTATAATCAAGCAGAAAAGCCAAGCAAAAAGGAAAAAAATAATGAAATAGATAGAGTGTTTTTAAAATTTTGATATTTGTTTCAGACTACGTCTGCGATTAAATAAAAATAAAAAGAAAAAACGATGTTTTAGAATAAGTGAGAGTGCGGAGCACGACCATCTCGTAGAGTGATTACGCCCTTCGGGCAGTAAAGCGCAATTCTAAAATATCAATGGATAATAAACATACTCAGCAACAAGAAACTCCTGAGCAGACAGAGCGGAAAGAAAAACTTGAAGAAGTGGCCGAAATACATTTTCAATCAAAGCCCGCTAAGATATGGAACACGATAACCTCACCAGAAGCAAAACCACTAAGTCATGTATTTATTTATTTAATGGATATATCAAAGGTTGCAACAAAGAAAGGTAATTCTAACTATAATTTTGGATTAGTTGCTATTGATGTATATAGCAGTCGTGGGTGGATTGAGCCAGTCAAAAATAAAACAACTGGTTATGTCTTAGAAGGGTTAAAAAAAATATTTACTAAAAAAGTTCCTGAAAGAATTACTTCAGATAATGGTGGTGAGTTTAAGGGACAAGTCAGTGATATTTCAGACAAAATAATATTGAACATAGAACTGTCCAAGTAGGCGATCACAGAACAATAGGTATAATTGATAGGTTTATTAGAACAATACGAAATGAATTAAACTTAATATGGGAATTTAATGAAAATTTTCAATGGGTTCCTATTATTCATGAGGTTGTTGATGCTTATAATAAAACATATCATACAACAATAAAGGCTGTGCCAATTAATGTTTATGAAGGAACCGAAAAGAACACTCAGGAAATATACCGAAATCCTTTAATTAATGAATTCCCTAAGGGAACTAGAGTGAGAAAGGAACTTGAACGAACTATTTTTTCTAAAGGTGATAAACAATTCAGTAAAACTATATTCAAGGTTAAGGGCCGGAAAGGCTTCAAAGTTATACTCAGTGAAGAGGACTTAGTCCGACCGTCAGAATTATTAAAGACTAATGTTGAAGAGCACCATAAAGAAGAAGGACCGAAAGAGCAATTATCGGACAAAGTAAAACAAATTAATTTATTAAAATCATTGGATGTAAAACCGGAAAACATACGGAGCAGTGCTAGAATTCAAAAGAAAAAAGAGATTATGGATTTATAATATTTTTAATTATTTTATGTTTGAATGTATTTCTTATGTTTTGTGGTTGTCTCATGAATTTCTTTCCCATTTATCCTTATAGTCGAACCACATTCACATTTTATTTTTTCTATACTTAAATCATCATTTGAAAGATTAATTCCTTTCATTCTTAATTTGTGATTGCTTGATAAAAGATGTCGTGCTTTGTAAGCATTTGTTGTCTCTTCACCACATTCACATATAAATTTTTTCTTCATCCATTCTTTATTCCATTTATTTTTATATTGTTGTTTATTTTGCTTAACTCGTTTATCATTGTATTTTTTCCAAAGTTCATATTTAGGTTTTATGTTTTCTTCATAAAACTTGTTTGCTTCCTCTAGTGCGTGTTCTTTATTTCTTTTTCCATTTATACAGAAATTTTAACTTTAATTTTGTCTTCCTCTCCCCACCTTACAACTACTCTTGGGGATACATCGTTGTTCATAACATATACACCTCCTTTGTTGATTTTCTGTGGAATGTCAACCATTTTATATGTGTTATAAATTCATATCCTTAAATGGAATTAAATTTATAACACATTAATAACTTAAAGGTAGCCGTTTTTCTTTCTTTTGTCTGTCTATATTTGTTATAAATAGGAAGAGGAAATAATGGATAAAGGCTCTTAGTGTGGTTAAAAACACTTCCAACCAGACACCTAGTGGCTCAGGACAAAAAGCCACCAAGTTGAATTTTTACTTGGACAACTTTCTGCTTTTTGCGTAAAGTAGTCCAGAGAGAAATTCATAATAAGAGAGATTTTAATGAAATTGTTGTTTTGAACTTAGAGAGAATAGGTAGAGGAAATTATGAATAAAGGCTCTTAGTGTGGTTTCTGTGATGAAACTGCACTGAACATCCGTCCTGAAGTGCGACCCTATACTACTTAATTACAGTAATAAAACCCATGGCATGATGGTGCATGGATAACGGCCTTCAAACCCACTTAAAGACAAGTAATAGATGTCAGATGTCTAATCATCCCCGGCCGTTGTTGTTCTCTTGCTGTTGTTTACTAGAGAAATGTGGAATTATGTGCTAATAAGTGGCACTTGTCAGAGTCAGAAACCATAGAAAAAGGCTTGGAACTCCACCTAGGAGCGATGATTGGAAAAGCGAAAAGCGAAAAGCCCTCCTGTATGGCCGGGTCCAAAAAAACCCAGAAAAGCCCTAAATGCCGATATTTTCCACAGCCGGATTTGGGCGGGCCACTGGGTTTCTCCTTAGAAAAAACACAAGCGATGAACAGATATAAAGTGGCTGCACTCGCGTTGACACTTCTGTCAACTCTGATTGCAGTGGAAGCTACGCCCACAAGCCAGCTCTTGAAACAGCAAATGCTCAGTGTGGAGCTAAATACGCGCCTTTCAATGCAAGCACAGTAGTTCCGGACCATTGGACATGGTTTTTTGTCATGATCTGTTTTCAGGCCTGGCATCGAAAGCAGCGAACCCGCAACCTGTTGATAAGGTCTGTTTCGTTTTCGTTTGTATTTCGTTGACGCAAAATCTCGTGCGTCCGTGTGTGTGTGGTGTGTGTGTGTATGTGTGTGTGTGTGTGCGTTTGTGTGTTTGTGTGTGTGTGTGTGTGTGTGTATGTGTGTCTGTGTGTCTGTGTCTGTGTGTGTGTGTGTTGTGTGTGTGTGTGTGTTGTGTGTGTGTGTGACGTGTGTCTGTGTCATGGGTGTGTCACGTTTGTGTGTGTGTCTGTGTGTGTGTGTGTTTGTGTGTGGTGCGCTCGTCTAGTATGTGGTGTTGGTGTGGTGTGGTGTGGTGTCTGGTATGTGTGCGGTGTCTGTGGTGTGATGTGGTGTGGTGTGATGTGGTGGTGTCTGTGGTGTGGTGTGGTGTGGTGTGATGTGGTGTCTGTCGTTTGATGTGGTGGTGGTGTTGGTAGTGGTGGTGGTGGTGGTGGTGGTGTGTGTGTGGTATATGTGTGTTGTGTACTTGGGAGTGAGATTCAGATGACAGTCAGTGATTGTCTATGTGTGTGTCTGTGTGTATTGGGGGGGGGGGGGGGTTGTGAGATATGAGAAAGAGATTGCAATGGCGTGAAGATGGCAGCGAGGGGGAAAGAGGGGGGGGGGGGGGGGGCAGGGCCGGCGCCAAGAGAAAGGAAAGAAAAGAATGAGCATAAACTATTCACATGCTTCAAAATACTAAAAAATTGGTGCTTGTGACCGTCCTCTAGGCTGGAATTGCTGAGAGCGAGTATGTGGAAGTGTCGGTTGGGCAGGAAGGTCCGACCCGTTTCCTATCCTACCTTTCGCTCCTGCTTCACCCCTACCCCTTCACCCTACGCTACCCTACCCTTAACGATACCAGTTTCCTGTCCTACCTTTTGCCCCTAACCTACCATACCCCTGCCCTTCCCGTTTCCTGTCCTACCTTTTGCTACCCTACCCCTGCCCTTCCCGTTTCCTGTCCTACCTTTTGCCCGTAACCTAACTATTATTCTATCCTACACTACCCTACCTTTTTATATTACCCTATCCTCTGCCCTTCCCTACCCCACCCCACCTGTTTGACCCTCGCCCCTAACCCTACCCCATAATCTATCTATCTATCTATCTATCTATCTATCTATCTATCTATCTATCTATCTATCTATCTATCTACCTACCTACCTACCTACCTACCTATCTGTTTGTCTGTCTGTCTGTCTGTATGTCTATCTATATATCTATCTATCTATCTATCAATCTATCTATCTACCTACCTACCTACCTACCTACCTACCTACCTACCTACCTACTCCAGACGAACTCTTTTGAGTGATATAGGTAACATTATGAATTGCGAAAATGATGACAAAGAAGTGCCAAAGTGAATTGCTGAGATTCAAAGCCAATACTACACGTAGCTAACCTACATACCTACCTAGCTGCCTGCCTACCTACCTAACTACAAATCTATCTGTAAGGCCATCTGCCTTTGGACAGAACCAATTGAAAGCAGTTGTCGCCATCTCCCTATCTATCGACCTACCAACCTGCCTACACACATGCCTACCTACCTGCCTACCTAACTATCTATATGTGTCTGTCTCAACTGTGCACAGGTTCCGATGCGCCTGCCCTCTTCTTCAATCTCGCAGGATTCAAGGGCGAACATACAGCCTTGCCGCGTGGCGAATATGCAGCCTTGCCGGAAGGATGGAATGATAGGGTATGTGTATATATGCACGTGGTATGCATGTGTGTTTGTATGCATGTATATTACATGTAATTCATGTAATGTATGTAAGAATGTAAGTATGTATGTAATGTATGAATGTATATAATGTATGTACTGAACATAATGTATGTAATGCATGTATGTAATCTATGCAGATCAGCTCGCTCCAAACCAGTGGGCTAAAGGTGCAAGTCTACCAGCACACAAACTTCGAAGGCCTATCCAAGATTTTCAAGGCGGACGCAGCCGGTTTGGGCGAGGACTTTGACAATAGGATTTCATCGATAAAAGTGGAGTGAGGAAGCGGCAAACGTGGTCCCTACTATCCATCGACATGGCTGGAGGCGTTTGCCACAGTATTACTGGGTGGGAAAATTCAAGGTCTGTAACAGCCCTAGAGCCCGTCCATCCTGGAGGACATGAATCTTATAATTAAAATACAAAAGGGATTACCAATAGTACTCTTTAAAAATTTTACACTATTTCACTGTGCCACCATTCACCTGTCTTTTCCATATGCCGGCCCGACACCGTGTATGCCGGACCGACACCCTCACCTGCTATTCTCGAACCTTCAAGTTCGCTTGTTCTGTCATTTCCTTTGAGATTTACTCTGTTAAAAGACGTTCTCAGGCGTACCAGGGCCTCGATATCGTTATTATCATTCAATTCCATACGACACAGTGGAGTGGTCACAGATTGGAGTCCCAAAGCATCCGAAAACCACGAAGAGTTTTTTGTTGGACTCAAAAAGAACTATGCTAGAATTTAATAATAATAATAAATAATAATAATATTTACTATATCTGAGGCGTACTGATGCAGCTAATGGCATATCCCCAACGGACATAAGCCTCCAATACCTCTTGTTCGAGGTCCTCCACCCCCCCGTGTCAGTCTCTCGCCTGATGATCGGGGCCACCGATGAGCTCCTGAGTCCTGAGGGCAAGACTGCACTAAGCCGAGGTTATTCCGCAGTCCCAGCAACCTCTTGCAAGACGTCACCGAATGTGCAAGTGCATACACCAAGCGCGGTTGCTAGAGCTGCCTCGAAACCCCACCCATAACAATCTGGTGTCTGTTGGGTCCTGGGCTATCAACCAGCATATGCGGAGTTTAAGATCTTTTACGCGCGCAACGACCCTCCTCCCCAGCATCTACCACCAAAGGGTTATGAGTTGGCGTCACAGTTTAACGCCTTGAGGCCATTGGGCTGGAACTCTGTTTAGCAAGTGTGACTAATAATAATAATAATAATAATACTGAATAGTGCTTCTCTAGTGCTTGTCTGTCAATGGCTGATG
Source organism: Paulinella micropora (assembly GCA_019918135.1). Taxonomy (NCBI): domain Eukaryota; phylum Cercozoa; class Imbricatea; order Euglyphida; family Paulinellidae; genus Paulinella; species Paulinella micropora. Next base: position 58,653 of record WBZZ01001218.1, read on the forward strand.
CAAATCTGCACATGCGCCTCCATCGTCTCACCCGTGAGGGGAGTACGAAGAATTGACGATAGGCTCTAATGACACCCCCGCACGGGCAGTTCCAACACTTCCAGACGAACCGGTATGTTCAATGAAGATACTGGTGGCACCGACGGGAATCGAACTGGCAACAGGGCCCAGATGGTAGAACTTGACCACTGGGCTATCACGGTGTCCATACTACTGAATAATAATAATAATAATAATAATAATAATAATAATAATAATAATAATAATAATAATAATAATAATAATAATAATAATAATAATAATAATAATAATAATAATAATAATAATAATAATAATAATAATAATAGTGCTTCTCTGTCAATGGCTGATGCATTTCTGCACATGCGCCTCCATCGTCTCACCCGTGAGGGGAGTACGAAGAATTGACGATAAGCTCTAATGACACCCCTGCAAGGGCAGTTCCAACACTTCCAGACGGGCCGGTATGTTCAATGAAAATACTGGTCCAGAAATAGACCGGTATGTTCAATGAAAATACTGGTGGCACCGACGGGAATCGAACTGGCGACAGGGCCCAGATGGTAGAACTTGACCACTGGGCTATCACGGTGTCCATATAATAATAATAATAATAATAATAATAATAATAATAATAATAATAATAATGATAATAATAATAATAATAATAATAATAATAATAATAATAATAATAATAATAATAATAATAATAATAATAATAATAATAATAATAATAATAATAATAATAATAATAATAATAATAATAATAATAATAATAATAATAATAATAATAATAATAATAATAATAATAATAATAATAATAATAATAATAATAATAATAATAATAATAATAATAATAATAATAATAATAATAATAATAATAATAATAATAATAATAATAATAATAATAATAATAATAATAATAATAATAATAATAATAATAATAATAATAATAATAATAATAATAATAATAGTGCTTCTCTGTCAATGGCTGATGCATTTCTGCACATGCGCCTCCATCGTCTCACCCGTGAGGGGAGTACGAAGAATTGACGATAGGCTCTAATGACACCCCCGCAAGGGCAGTTCCAACACTTCCAGACGGACCGGTATGTTCAATGAAAATACTGGTCCAGACGGATCGGTATGTTCAATGAAAATACTGGTGGCACCGACGGGAATCGAACTGGCGACAGGGCCCAAATGGTAGAACTTGACCACTGGGCTATCACGGTGTCCAATAATAATAATAATAATAATATTATTATTATTAATAATAATAATAATAATAATAATAATAATAATAATAATAATAATAGTAATAGTAATAGTAATAATAATAAAAGTGAATAATAATAGTGAATAATAATAATAATAATAACAATAATAATAATAATAATAATAATAATAATAATAGTGTATCTCCTGCCAATTGCTGAGCCAAAAGGCCATGTGCATCCAGTCCTCCATTCCATAAGGAAAGTCTCCACACCAATCGGTGGAATAAAGGAAGTGACGGCATAGAACATTACTCTAGGAGCTTTATACCAATCAGCCCATGGAAAGGACCGATGGCCTATGTACTCCCTAATAATAATAATAATAATAATAATAATAATAATAATAATAATAATAATAATAATAATAATAATAATAATAATAATAATAATAATAATAATAATAATAATAATAATAATAATAATAGTGCTTCTCTGTCAATGGCTGATGCAAATCTGCACATGCGCCTCCATCGTCTCACCCGTGAGGGCAGTACGAAGAATTGACGATAGGCTCTAATGACACCCCCGCAAGGGCAGTTCCAACACGGACCGGTATGTTCAATGAAAGTACTGGTGGCACCGACGGGAATCGAACTGGCGACAGGGCCCAGATGGTAGAACTTGACCACTGGGCTATCACGGTGTCCATAATAATAATAATAATTATAATAATAATAATAATAATAATAATAATAATAATAATAATAATAATAATAATAATAATAATAATAATAATAATAATAATAGGCTTCCTCAGACTATAGCATCAGATCCAGATCCTGGACATGTGCCTCCATTAATAATAATAATAATAATAATAATAATAATAATAATAATAATAATAATAATAATAATAATAATAATAATAATAATACTATATCTGAGGCGTACTGATGCAGCTTATGGCATATCCTCCACGGACATAAGCCTCCAATACCTCTTGTTCGAGGTCCTCCACCCCCCCGTGTCAGTCTCTCGCCTGATGATCGGGGCCACCGATGAGCTCCTGAGTCCTGAGGGCAAAACTGCACTAAGCCGAGGTTATTCCGCAGTCCCAGCAACCTCTTGCAAGACGTCACCGAATGTGCAAGTGCATACACCAAGCGCGGTTGCTAGAGCTGCGTCGAAACCCCACCCATAACAATCTGGTGTCTGCTGGGTCCTGGGCTATCAACCAGCATATGCGGAGTTTAAGATCTTTTACGCGCGCAACGACCCTCCTCCCCAGCATCTACCACCAAAGGGTTATGAGTTGGCGTCACAGTTCAACGCCTTGAGGCCATTGGGCTGGAACTCTGTTTAGCAAGTGTGACTAGGTTTTTTCATCGGGATTTCCCTCAAATATGTCACAGTCAACACTCCAAAATAATAATAATAATAATAATAATAATAATAATAATAATAATAATAATAATAATAATAATAATAATAATAATAATAATAATAATAATAATTAATAATAATTAATAATAATAATAATAATAATAATAATAATAATAATAATAATAATAATAATAATAATAATAATAATAATAATAATAATAATAATAATAATAATACTATATCTGAGGCGTACTGATGCAGCTAATGGCATATCCTCAACGGACATAAGCCTCCAATACCCTTGTTCGAGGTCCTCCACCCCCCCGTGTCAGTCTCTCGCCTGATGATCGGGGCCACCGATGGAGCTCCTGAGGGCAAGACTGCACATAATAATAATAATAATAATAATAATAATAATAATAATAATAATAATAATAATAATAATAATAATAATAATAATATTACTGGGTACATGAGACATCGCCTCATTCAAGTTTCAAACTCAGCCAGCGAATTTGAGTTAAGGGTCAGATTTCAGATTAGCGGTCAGATTTTAGATTAGTGGTCAGAATTCAAATTAGTTCAATTTAACGGTAATATTTCGCAAATATTATGCATATTTTGTGGACGGATATAGCCGTTAAGTTACACTAATTTGAATTCTGACCACTAATCTGAAATCTGGCCGCTAATCTGAAATCTGCTCCTTAAACACAAATTCTATGGCTGAGTTTGACACTTCAATGTACCCAGTAATAATAATAATGATAATAATAATAATGATAATAATAATAATAATAATAATAATAATAATAATAATAATAATAATAATAGTGCTTCTCTGTCAATGGCTGATGCATTTCTGCACATGCGCCTCATCGTCTCACCCGTGAGGGGAGTACGAAGAATTGACGATAAGCTCTAATGACACCCCCGCAAGGGCAGTTCCAACACTTCCAGACGGGCAGGTATGTTCAATGAAAATACTGGTCCAGACGGATCGGTATGTTCAATGAAAATACTGGTGGCACCGACGGGAATCGAACTGGCGACAGGGCCCAGATGGTAGAACTTGACCACTGGGCTATCACGGTGTCCAATAATAATAATAATAATAATAATAATAATAATAATAATAATAATAATAATAATAATAATAATAGTGCTTCTCTGTCAATGGCTGATGCAAATCTGCACATGCGCCTCCATCGTCTCACCCGTGAGGGGAGTACGAAGAATTGACGAGAGGCTCTAATGACACCCCCGCACGGGTAGTTCCAACACTTCCAGACGAACCGGTATGTTCAATGAAGATACTGGTGGCACCGACGGGAATCGAACTGGCAACAGGGCCCAGATGGTAGAACTTGACCACTGGGCTATCACGGTGTCCATACTACTGAATAATAATAATAATAATAATAATAATAATAATAATAATAATAATAATAATAATAATAATAATAATAATAATAATAATAATAATAATAATAATAATAATAATAATAATAATAATAATAATAATAATAATGAATACTACTTCAGGAATAGTGCTTCTCTGTCAATGGCTGATGCATTTCTGCACATGCGCCTCCATCGTCTCACCCGTGAGGGGAGTACGAAGAATTGACGATAAGCTCTAATGACACCCCCGCAAGGGCAGTTCCAACACTTCCAGACGGGCCGGTATGTTCAATGAAAATACTGGTCCAGAAATAGACCGGTATGTTCAATGAAAATACTGGTGGCACCGACGGGAATCGAACTGGCGACAGGGGCCCAGATGGTAGAACTTGACCACTGGGCTATCACGGTGTCCAAATAATAATAATAATAATAATAATAATAATAGTAATAATAATAATAATAATAATAATAATAATAATAATAATAATAATAATAATAATAATAATAATAATAATATCTCTTGAATAGCAGTGTTATTCTAATAATGTTATTAACACTTGGACCGGAACAAGTATAGAGAATATCCTTACAATACTAATCAAGGTAGCCGTAATACACCCCGGCCGCTCTAGATATGCAGTGAATTGGAGAACATAGTAGATCACGTAAGCCAGGCAGTACCAGTATACCAGTAGAGCCGCCGTTGTGAGCAGCAGAGAGGGTGATCTCAGGCTCGCTAGGTGATAAGGGTGTGCCCCTAACACAAACAAAACCAGACACATACTGTGTTGGTCACCTTGACTGCACTAGTAGAGTGCAGAAGCCTCGGAGCAGAGAGACCGTCCGACACAAAAATGCAAGGACAGGTGAACGATCTGTCTCACACACACACGCACACACACACACACACATATATATATATATACATATATACATATATATGATCATTTATGTGTTGCGGACCTGTCCATTCGTATATTAAATACAAGCACAGAAAAGACGAAAAACACACACAGGAAAACAGAAAAACACACGGAAGCACAAAACATACCTTTGTTTTACAAAAACACGGAAAACTAAGCAGACTAAGGAAGATTTAGACAAAATAACGACTAATTCATATTTTTCTTCTAAAAAATATATATAAACTTCGTTTATATGAATTAGTCGTTATTTTGTCTAAATCTTCCTTAGTCTTAGTTTTCCGTGTTTTTGTAAAACAAAGGTATGTTTTGTGCTTCCTGTGTGTGTTTTTCTGTTTTACTGTGTGTGTTTTTCGTCTTTTCTGTGCTTGTATTTAATACACGAATGGACAGGTCCGCAACACATAAATGATCATCAAACACAACAAACGGGGGAGGGGGGCAACGAACGAAGTTCGTGGGGGGAGGGGGCGATAGCCACACGAGTAAGGGAGAAAAAGAGTTTTACTTTTTGCTTTTCTCCTTGGACGATCGGCAAAAAATCCTTTTTGACCAAAGTTGGTGTATCCGCTACAGGGCTAACGATATTATTTTGCTAATATGATTAAAAAGGGATCGGCTTCCTGTTTTCGTTAAAATAACTAGTCCATCTATCTATATTCTTATCTGCTTTTTCTCCATATTTTTTGCCATATTGTTTTTTAAATTTCTTTCGTTGTTCGTCGTATATCTTCATATATGCTTTTTCTTTAATTTCCGTTCTTCAGAAAGTGGCTTTTTATTCATATCCTTTTTTCTTTCGTAGTATGCTTTATTATATTCCTTTATCTTGTCCTTATTTTCTTGACGATGTTGCTTCATTCTTTGTGCTGTTATTTCTTTATTCTTCTCGTAATATTCCCTTTGGTATTTTTGCATTCTTAAAAATGCGAAACTATCCCCATATTTTTGCGAGTAATATTATACTTTTGTCTGTTTGCGTATTGTTCGGACGCGGTAGGCATTATCGCTTTATAGTAATATTGACACTTATGTTTAAATGTAATATTGACCCTGATGTTTATATTATAGCAAACAAAAAGGGTGAATATAAAAGCAGGTGAGACGAAAATAATCTTGTTTATATTGTGTCCTACCTGTCCTAGTGGTGTCCTACTTGACCCTTACAGGGTCGGACACTTTTTAGTTAATACATTTTGGTATTTCTTATAATATTCTACTTACTATTATCTAAATTTTAATGTGTCCTACCTGTCCGAGCTTTATTTAAGAATCCGAAAACTTTTGGAAGTCCCCTATTTTTTTTAAGGGACACCTTGGAGAATTTCCGCCCGGGGGGTGTCACGTCGGACAGGTAGGCCTTCATTAATACTAACAAAAATATTCTCTCTCAGATTGCTACTATTAACAACAACCGGCCGACCCTGTCCGAGTCATTTTTAACAACATTTAAGAAGAATATAAGGGTTTATTTGGATTTATAATTTAAAATAATTAAAATAATATAATTATATATAAGGGACATAATGCCGAGGACACCTCAATTCACTAAGGTTCAACGGAGAAGGGAAAGGGCGAAAGCATTTTTAAGGGCTCATCCTGATAAAAATAGGGCAAATGCGAAGGCATACGATTATAAGAACCAAGAGAGGATAAAATTATTGCGGAAGGAGAAATATGAAAAACAAAAAGCAGAATTGCTTGAATTAAGGGCTTTTCGTAATAATATGTTAAACAATATATAATTTATTTTATATATTCTCATAAAAAAATATATAATATATACTATTATATAAACCATGGACACCTCTCACCGCCGATCGTATTGGACATATGATGACCTAAGACTTCATTTGGATTATGTAAGTGGAAATTATGTCCTAAATCTGATCAATGCCGTTTCATTATATCGCCCGATGGAAAGTGGAACACGAACGACTGGAAACTTGTGGAAAGTATAGAAAACGGAGAAGAACAATATTGTTGTTGTTCGCACGAGATTTCAAATAATTATATTATAAAAAATGTAAAAAACGGGAACGAAATGGTGCTGGGATCTGAATGTATCAAGCGGTTCAAGAACGATAAAATGAACGAAGACCTATCATTGCTTATTCGCACTCTTGGCAATCCAAACATTAAATTCTGTTACTATTGTAATAGCAATAGGGCAATTCCAAAAAAGATTGTAGAAAAGTATCCGAACAGGGACAAGTATTATCATAAGACCTGCCTCACAAAGAAATTAAAGTATTGCGAACTGTGTGGAGAATTTAAAGGATTTATTAAATGCGGGTGCTTGAATAAGTAAAAAAAAAAAATTATTTTTTTTGTATAAAGATATATAAAAAATTATAATTACCTATTAAGGATAGTGTTATATAATGGATATATAGAATAATTAATTTATTTTTATTGAAAAGATCTGAGCGACTATATAACATGACCGCACCGACACTGACCGATGAGCAATGGTATTGGAAACAAGAAGAAGCACTGAAAGATAAACCGCAGGATGCGGTCCTTATCAAGTGGGGGAACAAGCAATTCACCACTATGCCATTTCAAGAGGATTTCGTGGCATTGATTGAAAAAACGCCAGAGGAACAAAGACAATACTATGAAGTATTAATGGAAAACAAACCCCAGCGAATGTTTGCCGACATTGATGGCGATGAATTATCAACCTCACGCGAAAAAATGTATGAGCGATGGAACACGCTTATGGAAAATGTATTTGCTAATGTAGGCTTGAGGTATAATCCTAAAAAAGCAAGATACTTGGATGCTAGTAAGAATGGTAAAATGTCGTGCCATTTTTCTTACGATAATAGCTTGGTGTTTCAAAACTGCGAAACACAAAAAGAGTTCTGGAAATATGTGGAAGTGGTAATTGAAAAAGATTACCCCGACCTCTTTTTCACATTTGAACGGGTCGACAAGAATATTGAATTGCGAACCATACTTGATATTTCTGTTTATAACAAAAACAGGGCTTTCCGCACTATCTTTTCTCATAAAGATGGTAGCGACCGCGTTTTGCTTCCGTATTCATACACACCAAAAACAAACACCTTGAAACTGCTTCAAGATGTAGAAATAGACGATTATTTGATTATGCGACCCGATGATGATACATTTTACAACATCAAAATTCCCGAATATACAACTTTGAAACGATATCAACATATCACATTGGAAGAAATATACGAAATCATACTCAGCAAAATACCAAATGTAGAAATTGTTGAAAAAAAAAGCAGAGAATGTTTATTTTAAAAACCATAGGGACACAAATATGTATCATAAACGGGGAAGAAAATAATAGCGACAATTGCTATGTGGTATGGAGAAGAGACGGGTTATATTTCTATTGCCACGATAGTAATTGCGAGGGCAAAGGCATAAAAATTCACGAACTATCTCCCCCCGTCGTCCGTAATATCAACACGATTGAAGATTTGCGACGACTTGCCAATGAATGTAATAATTTGGAAAAATTCACAGAGTTGATAGATACTGCTTTGGCTTGGATGAATAAATCATACACTTTTGCTAACTTAGCAAAGCCGACCATAATTGAAGAATATGTTGATTCCAAAGGTAAGCAGGTGTTCCGCTACAAGACAGAATCAGCGATGGAATCATTCTTCAAAAACAAGAGAGTAAAGACCAATTTATCAAAGGAGGACTGAATAGCATTAGGCAAAAACCCCGCCACATTGAATGTTGTTGATTTGTATAAAATGTGGAACACACACCCGAAAAGACGCGAAGTGAATGATGTAATCTTTGATCCAAAAGCATACTTTGATAACGACAAACAAGGGTTTTATAATTTGTTTAAGGGTTTTGAAATTCCAGCGGACACATTAGAAGACGTGAAATCATTCACGGCGGAAGAAGAAAAAAAATGAAGCATTCTTTCAACATATCTTAAACAGATGGTGTGGAGGAAGACAAGACATATATAAAAAGGTGCTTGATATGTTTGCCAGCATTTACCAAAAGCCATGGCAAAAACTACATTTATCGTTAGTTTTGACAAGCACTGAACGAGCAGGAAAAGGTATTATTCTTGAAATATTCAAAGACATAATAGGTGCCGATTATTACTTCCAGCCTTCTGATGTTAAAGAAATATTAGGTAATTTCAATGCCCAACTAGCAAAAGCAATTGTAGTATTTATGGACGAAATGGTCTGGGGTGGTGATAAAGAACGAGCGGGAACAATTAAAAAACTTGTATCAGAAAACACACTAACTCTTAAACAAAAATATTTACCAAATCTAACATTAGAAAATATGTTATTCTTGGTCCTTGCTTCAAATGAAGAATGGGTAGTGCCGGCGGGAACCACAGAGCAACGATGGCTAGTCCTTGATGTTTCTGATGAACTGGCACTCATGAAACCAGACGAGAAACGAAAAGTAATTACAGATATTAGGTCTATTGACAGGCAACGACTAGCGAAGTTTCTCCTTGAAAGAGACCTCAGCGATTTTAATGACCGCGAAACGATTATTACAAAGGGACTGCGAGAACAAAAAGTGACATCCCTTTCAAGTTAAGAAAGTCGTGGTTGGATTGCTTAAACTTGGGATATATTACAAAAGAGTTTCCAGAAATTCATTTTGGTAAAGAGGTTTCAAAAGAAGCGTTGTACGCCTGTGAGTTCAGTTGGTAGTCAGCCCGTTAGCCACCGCCTTTGTCCAAGCCGCCCTGCTGCACGCCGATGAGCTTGAAGTGCACGGCCTGCAGGGACTGCAAGAGCAGTTGAGCGAGGTATTGTGGGCACAGAGCGTTTAAGACCTGGTTGGCATCATCAAGCGATACACCAGGCCCGATCCCGCGACACGCGTCCTGACAGCCGAATCACTGGAACGGCTGGCGAAATGTCAACAGAGCCTAAGACAGGGGAGCCGACGAAGGGGGGGGGGGGGGGGCGCGGGCCGACAAGTTTATTATCATCTTTTCTTTAAAATTAAAAAAGACTTTTTATTTTTCCTTGTGTACCCTCGTTTCTCTCACAAAACACAGCGAGATGAGTTCGCAGGCGGAGCCCGCCGGCGAATCTAGTGCGGCCCGCCTTTTCAAGAGCAGGTACGGAGCAGAGGGCATTACGGCCCCCTTGCCCCCCTCGGGCGCAAGGCTGTGCTTACAAGCGAAAGGCCGGCTGAGCTTGAGCTTGCTCAGCCCGTCTCAGTTTGGGCCAGAGTGGCTTCCCGCCTGCGAACGCTGTTTTACCCTCGGCGAGTGCGCGAGCCTCGCGGAGGAGGAACAGTGGGCCGATGACGATGGACACTTTAGGCTGTGTGCGCTGCACGCGCGCAGGGTTGAAAAAAAGCGCGAGTACAGGCGCGGCAGGCGCGCGCGTCGCAGGAAAAGGCGTCGTTTGCGCCATCAAGGCGACACAGCTGGGGAGGGGGGGAAGCCCCCGGCGCGGCAGGCCTCGCCAGCCATTGCACTGTGGTTCAAACGTCTAGCCGAGGCGGAGCCCTACGTAGAGCAAAGGGCGGGCATCAAGATGTTGCAGCGTTTTGGTGCAGCTTTTAAGGTCGTGGAGGAACACAAGCTCGTCTTCCGAGAGTGGAGGGTCGGGCAAGTCACAGATGACCGCGCCGCGTGTGAAGCGTGCTACGAACACGAAAACGTAGCCACGCTAGCGACTGTGCCCCGGCCCGGCTCCGCCTCGGCCTGGCCGACTCTGTGCGCACGACAGGGGGGGGGGGGGGGGGGAACTTCTGAAAGGGCGAGGGGGGGGGGGGGGGGGGAGTTTGACTGCCTTTCGTAAACATGTAAATTTGGATCGATTAAAAAACTTAAACTGAGATTAATAACAATGAATTGGCGCAGGATTTTAATGAAATTATTCAGTGCTGGCGCGGGTTGGTTGTGGATTAAGGATTGTCCGGAGCGCGCCCCTAGCGCGGAACCACGTCTCTACGGTGTCGACAGGGGCGGACTCGCGATGCTTGGTTCTTTGCTTCAATTTAGGCTGCAGTTCAACGATAAACTCGCGGTTAGCCGCGTTTATACCAAAGGCTGCCTGTATATAACTTGCCAGACCTAGTGCCACTTTATTAGGCACGCAATTCCGCTCTTGCTGTGTGACCTCGAAATCCAGGGGTGCAAACTCAAAATAGGATTCTTTACCATTCTTAACCAAAATCGGGAGAACAACATGCATCGTCATCACGCCCGTCGCGTCTGCCCCCTCGCCCGACCGGGTAAGCACGTAGTTTAGGGGACGATACCTAACCGGTTGTTCTTGCCCTAGCTTCAACCCCTGTATACTGTCGAAATCCTTCTCATCCGCGCCGTACAGCTTGATTGTCAGGCGGGCGTCTTGGGCGCGGCCGCTTCGGTCGTGCTGGTTGAGTCCTTTGATAGTCATTGGTATCCATTCCGATCCTGTATTTGTAGTAGCAGGATTTTCCAGTGTTTTTGCTGGAGAGCCCTCCGTCGCAAAAATCTGGGTCAGAACCGCACAGACCTCCACTGAAGGGCGCGTACCCTCTGGCGAGCTTTGGGTTTGATTTAGGGTGGGTCGCAATTCGAGAGTTTGTTGGTATAAACTGCCATGAACCTGTGCAGAGAAACCAATCCTCTTGTAAAGTTTTAGACAGCCTCGCCAGACCTGCCGAGAAGGGCAGGCATGCGATTGCCAAAAATACCGGCCAGTAATGTTAGGGGCATGCTTGAATTTAGACTCAGACTCAGACTGATAATCAGAGCAGAAGTCCCCCAAACACAAGTGGAGATGATCTGCTTTCTGGCTTTTTTTAAGCACGTAATAAACTTGTTTACTACTTCCTCCATCCGAGGCTGATTCGGGCACATCCTTGTAGATTGAAGTGTCCTGCCATTGTAACGGTTCTTTGACTCGGTACAATTCGACTGTGAGGGAAAAGACGTCGTACTTTTCCTCAGACTGTTTCGTGCCCTGCGCGCCCCCCCGCCGGTCTCGTTCTGCCATTTGTACGTGTAGTTTTAAGGAACAAAGGCTCTTTGATTTTTTTTCATTGAAGCAGCTCCCCCCCCCCCTCCCTAGAGAAGGCAGAATTCTGCCCCCCCCCCCCCTCTCCTCTCCCCTTCTCCTTCCCTCGCCCTCCCCCTCCCCATCCTTCTGTTTGTTTTTTGCCGTTGCTAGGCAGTGTATTAATAGCAAGAGAAAGGAAATCGAGTGGCCGGAGTTTGTATTAGAGAGGGGGGGAAGAGATAGGAACAGTAGTGGAGCCAGCCAGCCCGCCGTCGGGACGATGGCACAGTCTGCACAAACGGTGCTGCCTTGTGCAGACAGCACCCGCTTGATTAGGGGGTTTCTTGGGTTCGAAGAAAACACTGTTCTCAGAGGCGTCGGTCGTCGTACCTGGCTCGGGGAATACCTCCAACCAGTGGTTGGCGGGGGGGCCAATGAGCTTCTGGCGCGCATTTGCGCGGCTAAGGTACGCGCCGCGGAAGAAGAGCACGAGGTGAAGGAGGGAGAGCCCCCAGCTCGCGCCGCGGAAGAAGAAGAGCAAGAGCTGGAGGAGATTGCAAGAGCCGTGCGACAAGAAAGCAAGGACGCTGTGACCAACATCGTGTTTACAGACTTGTGGCGCCCAGGGCCTAACTTCGACGGTTTGACCCGTGAAATGTACTGGGAGTCTTTGCAGAAGGCGGTCGAGCTCATCCGAGGCCGCGAAGACGGGGAACTGGAAAGGCTTGTTTTGTCGGTAGGCTCAGCGCGGGGTACTGCCGGCTCAGCGATGCTGACCGAGGGAAGTTTCCCTTTTGAGGCCAGGTCCAATCTGTCCATAAGGCATCTGTGTCTGCACAAGCTAACAATGTCGTTCGATCGGGATTATGGCCCTTTTACGCTACAGCGTGCGTGCAGGGTGAGGCACCTTCGCTTGCTGCGGACCAGACTCCGGGGGACTTCTGCGGTGTGTGTGTATGGCTGCCGCCAGCTCAATACGTTTGTTTTCACCCTGAGGCAGAGCGCGCCCGGCGGGTACCTAAATCTGAGGCTCGAGGATTGCAAGAGGCTGCAGCGTGTGGAGGTATCCGCGCCGCCCCCACGGGACGGCGTGGACAACACGAGCATGTGGCTGGAGGTGAACGGATCGGGCTCCGCGAGGAGGAAGTTGCATGTTGCTGTGGGGAGAGGAGGCAAGGCGTATGTTCACGTGCACAAGTGCGGCGCAAAAGAACTTTGCATCGAGCCTTGCACCAGGCAAGAGGTGCCCTTGAGCGACCTTGTTCTAAGTGTTGAGGAGGGTGGCGTGGAGGAAACGCGACTGAATCTCGGCCCGCAACAGACGGGGGATGTTTCGGTAACCTTTGAACAGTTGGAAAAGCTTAAACGCGTAGCACTGACGAACTCCTCCTCCTCAGGCCTTGCTCTGACGGGTCTGTACAAGGTAGAATTCTGCAAGTGTACGCAGCTCGAAGATATCGAGTTGCCAACCGAGCTACAATCCAGAGGACTGTTTATGCAAGCCCAGGGTCTGGAAAGTCTCCGCTCGCTCTTGCTGCCCGCTGGCTGGCAGATAAAGGGCTGCTACACAGTCGATGTTAGCAATTGTTCACAGCTAGCAGAAATCAGCCTGGGCAAACTCAGTCTCTCCGCGATTCTTCGGTCGTGGTATTTCGATCCAGGGGAACAAATACATTCTCTCAACAGTGTGAGCATCAGTGTCGCTAGCTGTGCCCAACTCGTGCGAATAGGCTGCAGCTGGCCACAGGGGCCAGACGACGACGACAAGGACTCTGCAGCAGCCCCGCGCAGGCCGCCACAGACTGGCCCGCGTGGAGAGTTACCGGGCCTCAAGCTGGAAATCAAGGATTGCCGCGAACTCACGGAAATCTGCTTGAAGGATCTTTTTCCAATTGAAGAATACGGTAGATGGCCGGCGCCACTAAAAGAAATAACCATAGACATATCTTCTTGTCCGTTGCTAAAGAACATTCAACTGCCCGACAATCTGGTTGCAAACAAAGCAACTCTGCGCTTCAGATCCTTGCCGGCTTGTAAACGGCTAAGGATGCCCGACGGTTGGAAAATCAAGAAAAGGACGAGAATAACTCTTGGTGCAATCCGCCGGGAGTGCATTGAGTTGGGGCAGAACTCTGACTATGCACGTCTGACCTTTAGCGACCGAGGTGATACAGAAGAAGAAGAAAAGGAACAGGAAGAGGAAGAAGAAGAATAAAACATTTTATTAAAAGGCAGCCATAAACAAACTAGAATCCCGCCACCGTATATTTCCGGCGGGAAAGGGGGGGGCTCGGCTTTTGCGGGAAATTTTGCTAAATTTTTTTGCAAAGCTAAATTTTAACAATGCTAAATTTTTTAGCAAAGCTAAATCTTAGCTAAAATCCAGAATCCCGCCACCTTATATTCCCGGTAAAGACGACACCAGCGCCCCCTTGGCCGCAAAACCATGCATCTTTTGCTCGCCCGCAGTTAGAGAGAGAGAGAGAGAGAGAGAGAGAGCATCAAGCAGGGCTCGCAGCAGCCAGACGTCGTCGTCGGGCTGCTGCAGAGTGCTGCCCCAACGGCGCGGGCGCGCCACGGCTTGCGGCTAGAAGGCGACACTCGTGCTTGTGAATCGACCAATCGCTTCGCTGGTGCTCAACCCCACAATAGACCTTCACGAGGCAACGCGCGCATTTTTGCCCCACGCCAGCACACCCTTCCACAGCACACACTGCAAGGCACGCTTCGCTCTCCAGCCCTTGGGCCTGCATGCGGTACTCCCCGCAGCAGCAGTGGCCGCTCGCCCCTTGCTGCAGCTGCACGCTGCAGCAACCACTGTCTGAGTCCCAGCGGCTCTGCGTACCCCCCGCGGGGGTGTCAGGGGGAGGAGGCATAAACTGCGTCGTTTGCGTAAACAGCACCGCGTCGTCGCCTGCGGCGTTCACGTCCCCCGCGCTCGGGTGTGGTTTCTGGACCCCGAGCAAAATTACGACCGCACTCTCGGGTTCGTAGCAACGCACGCTTTGCAAAACTCGTCGGTACTCCATCAGTTTCAGTTTCGCCTCGTCTAGAAATACCAGCTCCGCGGGGTCTGCCGGGCATGTCGACACTGGGCCCACCCCGCGGAGCGCACACCGCCGCTGCACGAACCACGCGCCGCGCACCCCCTTTGTCAACCAGGCCCGACGGGACTCATGGAAAAGAAACGCCAGCAGCGAAACGTGCCCTAAAAAGTGCCGGGCCCAGCAGCACAGCTGCCGACGAGCCAGGGGTGCCCAATTTGCTTCGTTGCGCCGCCCGCCCTCCTTGCCCTCCTTGCCCGCCCCCGCAACCGCAGACGCAGGGGCGGCGCGCGCTTCCCCGCCTCCGCAACCCGCGCAACCCGGCGCCGTCACGACGGCGCCCACGTCAGGCTCCACCAACGTGAAGCTGCACGCTCCCGCCTCGGACTCGCTCTGCTTGCGCTCTGCTTGCACCTGCCCTGCACACGCCAACGCTTGCTGGATGGGGGACACACGCCCTAGTTTATCTGACGCCATCAGCACAAGGCAAAACAGCCCCTTCCCCGGATCCAACTCCGTAGCCCAATGCAGTGCTTCGTCGCCTTCGCCATCGATGCACGCCTTGGCCAGCCCCGCTACCTCCATAAACAGCACCGGCTGCCGCTCACCTCTCCGATGTGGCTGTACATTGCGCGTCCACACCCACGCCCCGCGCTCGCGCGACTGTTGCCAGCGCCGGCAAGACTCACGGGCCAGCGCGTCCATAAAGTCCGGGTGCGATTGCACGTACTCTGTCATAAAATCCAACAATTTATCTTGTTGCCGCCTCAAGCCCGCCTTGGACAATGCCTTGCTCTTGCTCATTTGCTGTCTCTCTCTCCTTTTGCCCCCCCCCTGCTGGCTGCGCCGAAAAAATAATAATAAAAACAGTACAAAATTGCACGGCGTCCCGCCCAAAGGCTGCCAAATGGGGGGGGGGGGTGCCTCCTCCCGGGAGAGGGGGGGGCGCCCCCCTCCTCGTCTTCTCCCCTTCCCCCCCCCCCCCCTTCCTCTTCTCTTCCCTCCCCCCCCCCCCCCCCGCGTCCCTTCTCTCCCCCCCCGCCCCGCCTCATTGGGGACTAGCCACGCTTGATATTATCTCTAATACTATAAGTCCACAGCAGGAGAGGTTTTCGGCGCGCTTGCTTAGGGCTGCGCCCTAAGCTCTCTCTCTCTCTCTCTCTCTCTCTCTCTCTCTCTCTCTCTCTCTCTCTCTCTCTCTCTCTCTGCTTGATGCTCCCCGCACCCAAACGCGCTTGTCTGAACAACAGACAGGCGCTGGCGCGCCGACCGGCAGGGATGGGGCTGCGGGAGACACAGGGGCTGCAGCTCCGGGCTGGGCCCCAGCCCAAAAAAGTAAAGTTGGACTTAGCAGACCGTCGGCGCATTCTTTTTGAGTCCGGCGGCGAAGGCAGCGCGCCACAGGAGGCCAGCTTTGCAGCGGGAGATCAGCAAGGTCACACGTTCTTCTACAAGTTTCTGAAGAAGGGCTCCGTGGAGCGCCATTTGTTCGGCTCCGAGGCTTCGGCCCAAGATTTCTACCACCATGTCTACACCCAGCTGTTCCCCGAGGAACGAACAGTCTTTGTCTTACTTCGCGGACCTTTATGTTTTTTTGCTGACATTGAATGGTACTCCCAGTCCGGCCCCGACCCAGACGCCCATGCCAGGCTCGAGGCCTTGCGTCAGGCAGTGCTGCTAGCCCTGCCACAGCCTCAGAGCGGGGCCCAGCCCGACTGGCCTCTGTGCATCCACGACTTTAGTCGAGGGGTCGAGGGGGCTGGTTTAAAAACTCGTTCCATGTTTCCATGCCTCACCTCTGGTTTGCAAACATTCAAGACGCCGGCACGTTCGTCCTGAAAAAGGTGCTCCTAGGCTCTCCCAGCTCCTTGCTACTTTTCTATGACAGCAAGGACACACGCTTTGACCACCCCAAGAATAAGAGTGGCTGCATACTCGACAGGGGGGTCTACACCAAAAACAGAGCCTGGCGCGTGCCCGGCTCACAGAAACTCGCAGACGTCGAACAGGGGCGGCGCCTTGCCCTCCCCAGCTACAAGACCTTCATTGAGCACTGCCCAAGCCACGCCCCACAACTCGAGGGCTGGCTGCTCTGCCCCAGCCCGCTGCCGCAAGCTGGAGAGCAGGGGGGCACGGGGGGCAGCATGCCCTCCACCCCGCTGCCGCGAGCTGGAGGGCAGGGGGGCACGGGGGGCAGCATGCCCCCCGGACAGAGCCAGCAGGAAAAACCCAGTACCTGCCCGCACGCAGGCTGTAGCTGCGGGGGACTGGCCGCCAACTGGGTCGACCCGCCACCCGCGCTCGTCCGTAGCCTAGCTGCCATCGTAATCCCCAAATTACTCTGCTACTCCGTGTGCACGGGGACCTCTCCAGCAAAGTCACCTTTCATCATTCCACGGACAGCACAGGGCAAACTCGTTGCTCGTTTCTGGCCACGCCAACGCGTGGCAAGCCCAGGCTCTGTCTCGCGCAAGAGGCCCGGATAAAAGCCAGCAGAAATCAGCAACACGGAGAGCCTGCTGTAGACCCTGCCGCCGGAGGTGGCGGCAGCGAGTAGGACCGGAAATAGTGAGCCCATTTTTCACGATCATAATCGCTGCCAAATTTTTGTCGGCGCCCGCGGCGCCCTTTACTACCACTGCCTCGCGGGGTCCTGTAAAACAGAACAGCAACAACGCAGAACGGTGTACCTTGGGAACTTGCTGACCCCTGCCCAGCCCTTCGCCGAAGGCGAAGTCCACTTCGACGGGGCTCCCGAAGACGACAACGCCAGAGAACTCACAGGGGAGGAGCTAGAGGAGATAGAAAGCAAACTCCTGCCGCACTTGCGATCGCGCCTGTACACGCGTATTCAACAACATCTGCGCGCGCAACGCTGGCCCGCCAAGTGCTGGCAAGCGCTGGAACACACACAGATTTCAAACACAAGAACAGCGCGCGGAAGAGGAAAAGACGGCCCACCCGGCTCTGGCTCTGAATCCGCCAGCACAGAAGAAGAAGAAGAGGAAGATGCGGAAGAAGCTTCGGGGGCAGAATCCGGGGGACCTGCTGCACTCGAGGCCCGCTGCGAAACCTCTGCCGCCAGACCGCAACAACACCTGCACCGCCAGGATGAATTTACCGTGCCTTGCGCGACCTGCCGTAAACGCACTTTGCGCATTGTGGTCGACCAAGCATCCCGTGCGTGGATCGATGCGTGCCCCAGATGTAACAAAGCGACGGCACGCCGCCGCCGCGTCAGAGGGGAGCGCAAAACCAAGCGCCCTAGCAGAGCAACCAGGCGCAGACGTCTGGCACTAAGCTCGAGCACAGACTGGACGAGGACTCGGACTCAGAGTCCGAGTCTTCGGACTCTAACTCTGACTCGGGGGCGCAGCCTGCTGCTGCCTCTCCCTCCGGCCCGCAGCAGCGGGCCGAGACCTCGTCCGCCCAGGCGCAGTGCGCCAAGCTCTGCGCACATACCCAGACACCTCGTTTTTTACTGCTGCTTGACGTTCACAACGGTCGTCCGCCCGGAGCCGACTTCCAGCTCGACGACCCCAGCAGACCGGGTGGGAGTCTTCAAATACAAAAGTACAACAAACGCTACTGTGCGCACCCCGAAATCGGTGAACACGCGCGCGCAGTCAGCATCGCTAGCGGGATGGGGACGGGTAAGACTCAGATGTTCACCGACATCTCACGAGTTGCCGCAGGCCATTCTGCGTGTGACATGAAACCGGCGCTGCAGCAAGCTCTCCGCACACTGATCGCAAAGCGCAGGCAGGACAGAGGGGCGGCTGTCGACGGTCCCATTCGCATTGTTGTGATTGGCCCGCGCCTGACCTTTGACCATCAAGTCTACCGGCGCCTGCGAAACGAGCTAGCTACCTGCGGTATTACCTTTGAAATCTACACAGACGTCGAAGCCAGAAAACGCAAGCGACCCACGCGAGCGGGCGAGCCAGCTATAGATCCCGACTGCGTAGTCTACCAGTACGAATCGATCCACAAGCTGGCCAACGCCCAGCCATTTGACCTCGTGATCCTAGACGAGGTTGAGAGCACGCTGAGCTGCGTGACTTCAGGGTTAATGGACTCGGCGACAGCACAGATGAACATCATCGTCTTTCAGCGCTTAATTAAGGAAGCGGGACTTGTGCTAGCTCTGGACGCTTTCCTGACTGCGAGGACGCGGGAAGTTCTCGCGGCCATCCTGCGGTCCCCGCTCACGCAAGCAGAGGCCCTACGTGGGGCCTGCCAAGACATGTCGGCGGCATCTGACGCGGAGATAGCGGCTGCCCTGCCTGTGTGCGTGAACGAACACTCCGAGCACAGTCTGTACAAGGCATTCATTCATCGCAACGCCCAAAGCATCAACCGCGCACTCGACCTCATCCTACGGGAAAGGGAGCAAGGTCAGGCCGACGAACACCGCCCTGGAGCAACCTACCGTCGTAGACGCGTGCTCATTGCGGTGGGTACCCAAAGACGCGGCCTCTTGCTCAAACAAGAGCTGGAGCAGAAATTTCCCAACATTCGCGTCCTTTTGTACCACCGCGGCTCCGACCGTGCGGATGACTTCTTGTGCAGCCCGGAGCAACTCTCTGCGAGTGGGGGAAGATTGACGTGTTAATCTTTACCTCTATTCTAACCGTAGGCCTAGACTTTGCCCGCGAATACTTTGACGCTGCATTCTGTTACTTGGATAACCAGAACATTTGCGTTAGGGAATATATGCAGATGCTTGGACGAGCGAGGTTTCTGCGCAAGAGAGAATGGCACCTCTGGGTCGCTCGGCCGGTCACGCTCGGCGTAAAGCGCTACGCGCCTCTCTCACTGCAGTCCATCCAGGATTTTCAAAACACTTCACAGGAATGGACACTCGCCTCCCAACGAGCGCATCAAGGTGCGCTGGTGTGCAACTCGGCCCTCCCGGCCCAGACGGAATCTCGCGTTGGCAGCCGGCCTACCCTTGGGTAGCTCTTCTTGCTGCTTACAACACGCTTGAGAAAAGCCTCTCTAAGCATAGCGCTCTGTCTGAGTTGCGTCGTTTCTTGGCAATTTTAAAGACAGACAGTCTGGATGTAGACTGGTCCAAGGTTCCCCTGCCAAGACACAAGCCAGACTTCAGCCGCCCGGGGGACCCCCCCGTCCCCGACCAACAAGAACACCTAAAGTTGGAACGTCTGGCGCTGCGGACCGAGCGCAAGCTGGTAAAAGAGGCGCGCACGCGCCTCTGCTCCCTTGTCACTGTACAGCGGGAGGTTCAGCAGCTGCCGCCTCCCCCCTCCATGGAGGCGGAGGAGGAGGCGGCAATCGCGGCTCTTGTCGATGGAGACGACGCTCGCGCGGAGGAGATGCAACAGGCCGCAGAAAAGAGAGAGTGCGCCAGACAAGAGGCGGAGAGCTACACGGAGTGGCTGCGGGGGCAGCCTGCTAACGTGCAAGCGCGCGCACAAGGAAGAGGCGCACGTGAGAGCTCACGCCGCCGCATATCCAACCTTGCCATGCGACCCCCAAACCGTTGCACTGGCCTCCTCGGCTGACTTCGAGCGCAGAATCCTCCTGGCAAAGCTTGCGCGCAATTTCACCCACACGCAAGTAGGTGACCTCGAATGCGGGGGGGCAGGCAAGAGCTACGTTGCTTTGTTGGATCAGCACAAAATAAAGCTACCTATGATGCGTGTGACGCATGAGTTGCTGGGGGTGCTGAATCTAAATCTTGCTCTCTCCTCCGCGCCGGAGGAGAATGTGCTGGACTCTCGCACATTGGACCTGCACGGTATCACCTGTGTGTTGCGCGAGCTGTATAATACAGTGGATTGTGTGCGCAAGCAATGGCAACTGCGAGGCAATACGACGCAAGTCATAAAAGCTGCTGCGGGGGCGCTAAATATCAGACAGGCTTTGGGCGCTCTGCGCACGGTCCTGCGCATCCTTTTGCCTGTAAAGCTCGAGCTAATAAAAAATCCGGAGCGCCGGATGGAAAGTTCGAAACCAACACTGGTTCCTATTTTTCGAAGTACAAGATTATTCCTGAGGAGTTTGCAGGACAAGGCGCATACTCAATCGCTGACAGCTGCACGTTGCTGCCGGCTCCGCCAAGATAAAAAAGGAACAAGTGAGTGTGTGAGAAGAGAAGATTGGGGGCAACGAGGCCCAGGCTGGAACCTGACACGCCTACAGCCTGAGTTTTTAAATATACATTTTCATTAAATTAGAAGAAGCATACAATGCAAAACTTTCAGGGGGGATGAGAAAGCACAATATGTGTGCAGTTCGATGATGTCTGGGGCTCTCTGCAGAACTTACAAATATCCATACATACCTTACAGCGCGCCTCTTAGCGTTTTCACGGGGATTTGCCTGTCTACTGCCTTTTTTGCCCGACGGACCGGCCGGTGTGCGACTGCCCGTATGTACCGTATCAGTGCCCGGGGGCTCGTTAGAACTTCTACAAAAACTGAATACTCCAATCCCTTTAGTAAGGAGACTTGCAGGCGCGCCTCTTAGCGTTTTCACGGGGATTTGCCTGTCTACTGCCTTTTTTGCCCCGACGGACCGGCCGGTGTGCGACTGCCCGTATGTACCGTATCAGTGCCTGAGGGTCCGTTAGAACTTCTACAAAAACTGAATACTCCAATCCCTTTAGTAAGGAGACTTGCAGGCGCGCCTCTTAGCGTTTTCACAGGAGATGTCTGTTTTTATATTCCCCCCCCTCGCAACGGGGCTGTGGTTACTGCTCCAGCTCCGTTGCGGGGGGGGGGGTGATCGCGAAGTATGCTAGGGGGCAAAGCGCGCGCAAGAGGCAAAAGGCTCTCTCTCGCTTTTCTCTTGCAGGCACATCCACGCGCAACACAATGCTTTTTTTAATTCTATGTGAAAGATACCCTCCTCAAAGATTATAGAGCAAAAGCCCCTCCTTCATACAAGAGAGTCTTAGTCTCCCCCTGCTCTCTCTTTGCCGTGCCTCGTACCCCACGAGAAAACAAGGGGGCCCTTTTTTGTTTTGCTTCTCCGTCTTCTCTTGCCCCTTGCTAGCGACGTCCGGGCCCCCCGCCAGCCCCCGCACCAGTTGGCTTTGGTAATACCCAATGCGAACGATCTGGGAGCCCGTTTGTAATGCCTGGCGTGTACGTCAGAACAGGCATTGCGACAGCCTCTTCATCGGTGAGCCACGAGGGCAGTTCTCCGTCGAGCAGCGGTCTTTTTACACGCTCTTCCGAGGGGCTGAAGCCTAGTTTCCGCTCCATTGCTTCGTACGCCAGCCCCGAGTCGCGCCTCGCCAAAGCCGCTGTGTGCTGTTGCTGGCGAACAGCAGCCTAGCCTGTAGTGCGGCTTCTCGCGCTCGTTGCTGGGCTGTGGCGGTCTCCTCCGTGGCTTGTCCGTTGTTGGGCGCAAGCAGCGCATTCTACTCGTAGACGCCAGCAGCTGACGTCGGGCAGCGTCAGCTGCTGGCCCTTGGTGTTTTTCAGCGGAGAAAGACTAAAGTCGATTTCCAGACATACCACGTGGGGAAATTTATATAAAGACATCCAATGCCTCACCCCTTTGCGCGTACCAAACGTAACTTCGATGAACGCTACGATTTCTCCACGTTCGTTAATCACCGTCACGTCGGGCCTCATTTGGGCTTCTTGAGCCTTCAGTCCGAGGCGCCCACCAGCTAGCGCCCCTAAAGCTTTCTTCAGCAGGGCACTGCATTTGTCGAAGCTCCGTTGCTGGCTTTGCGCGCAGGCAAGAGCACGACGGCACCCAGCCCACGAAAAAGACAGCTTGGACAGCTTGGTCTGGATGAAAGCCAAGCTATATAGGTGTGCGAGCTCCTTCCAGTCATGAGCTTGGAGGTCTTTTTCTAAGTGTGTAAAGTAGCTGGTGCCCATCTGTCCTTCGGCGGATTGGCTCACTAGAACCAACCGCCCTTGGCACTGCGGGCACTCAAGCTTGTCGTGCCAAAGCTCTTGGTTGGAAAATGCCTCCTGCACCGTCACGAGCCTGTCGGCTTCTCCCTTATTGCAGACAAGACGCGCGAGCGGTAACACGCTCCCGTGCGCACCACGCACGGGAAACAGCTCGGGAGCTTCGACCGTTAGAAACCGGCGCAGATCCATCCCTTTTGGCTGTCTTTCTTTTGTGTGTGTGTGTGTGGGGGGGGGGGGTATCTGCTGCCCCGCCCCCCCTTTTTGCGAGAGGGGGGGTGCCCCCCCCCCCCATGCCATTTTTATCCTCCCCCCCCCCCGCCTCCACTCTCCCGTCCCCAGGCTGGCTAAAAAAAAAACAAAAACAGAACAAAAGCCCTGGCGGCACCCCCCCCCCCCTTCTCGCTGTTGCTTGTTCAACCTACGTAACAGACACCCCCTCCCTCTCTCTTGCTAGTAGGCACTAGAGACTTTTTTTGTTTTCCCAAAAAGCGTTTATCTCAGAGGGGCAAGGAGCTCTCTGAGGGGCATATGACATCCCAGTTAAGCGAAGAAGACCTGGAGCTGGCAGACAGCGAGCAAACAAGGCACAGTCTGAACGAGCGCCTTTCCTGGCTTGCAGCTAAGAAACAAAACACACAGCTGCGAGAGCCTAGCGCCGTGTACTTGGGACATTTTCCAGAGATCGCTAATAAACAGGCATGCATGAGCTCCTTCGAGGCAAGCAAGTGGATAAAAGCGAACAAGCACTTGGCGCGCCTGGCACCTCTCTTTGCGCCCGGAGCGCCTAAGTTCCACGTGGATCACATAGTCCCGCGACGCTGGGGCGGGGTAGACCATCCTAGAAATTACGTAGCCATGCCAGCTCCCGTGAACCAGTCCTTTAATGAGTTCTTGCCATGCGAAAAGATTGCCTTGCCGGAGGCAGCGCAGCGGCCCGCGCGGCCAAGGCATTTTGCGACTTTCTGCGCCCCTATACCGAGCTAGGGCTGGAACACCTAATGCGGACGCTGGCTTTCACCGAGGCCATGATAGCGGGCGGGAAGAAAAGGGCACGGGAGGCCGATTCGGAGGCTGAGCTACATCAAGGCAAGACACGCGCAGGGGGCAAACCTAAATCTCAGGCAACTCTGCGTGTGAGTTTCGCGGCTCACCGTGCAGAGTTCCCCAGCGCGCCCCCAACCCTGCAAGCTGCAAAGCAAACGCAGAAGCGTGGTTTTAAGCGCCGCATGCTAGTGCTGCAACAGCTCCTGGCTGGTTGCAGCCAGCCGGAGTCTGTGCGCGCGGTCTGCAAGACGACGCAGGGCCGACGGATCTTGTTGCCCCATGCGGCGCCGGTCCAGCGCCTTCTGCGGGCATGGGGGTTGGATCTTGCACCGGGAGCGCGTGAACGGGAAGTGGTAGAAGAGGCAGCACGGCTGGAACAAATCGAGACAGCGGCACGCGACTTGCAAAAGGAGCTGGTCGCTGCGCGTTGCTTGGACCGACGCGAACGGGCAGCGAGCTTAAAGGTGCTCCAGACTGCGACACTCATGTGTTGGGAGTTGCATGCAGCAGCAGACGCAAGCACTGTGTTGTTAGAGCAATCGGCCGCGCTCGGCATTGCATTGCGCGAGCTGACGCAGCCCGGGCAGTCCCCACGCCGCTTTAGTTGCGCGTTGCAGCTGGCAACAGTCGGTGTTTGCGCGGTTGATGAGGTTGCCGCGCGCTGCACACTCAAAGCGGAGCCGTTGCGAAAAACGCAACGGGGTGTCGCAGCTAGGCTCGGGAGACGAAAAGGCCCAACACAAGCTGCGCCAAGCCAACTAAGCGGAGCTTAACCAGCCAGGTGCCTTCGATACCTGCTCTTGAAGCAAGCTGAAGTCACAGCCCAGCCGGTGGCCGAAACCGAAGAGCTGCGTAAACGCGCGCAAGGTGTGCAAAAGCTATTGACAGTACTGGGCCTAGAACTGGGTAAAAGCTCCACGCGCACAATCATCGACAGTCGCACGATGGACCTGCCGAACATCACACGTGTGCTGCGCGAACTGTTCAACACAGTGAGGCTTGTGCGCGAGCAGTGGCAGCTGCAACGCAACTGCAAGGCAAGTCATAAAGGGGGGCAAGGGTGTGCTAAATAATAAGCAAGCCTTGGGCGCCTTGCGCGCCGTTTTGCCTATACTTCTGCCGGTCAATCTTGAGCTAATCAAAAACCATCAGCGTCGCGACGGGAGATTCGCAACCAATACTGGTTATTACTACTCTAGATATAAGCTTGAGCCTGAAGACCTTTGGAGAACAGAGCGTGTACGATATTGCTGATAGCTGCACAGTGTTGCCGACATCGCCCAAGTGAAGAGGGAGCAGAGCAAAGTCCAGTTTTACTATTTTTCAGCCAAAAATTGAGTCTTTATTAAAAAGTGTGTTACTCACTATTTTGTTTCAAATCGCTTGCTTGCGAAGCTGGGACTGGCAGATGCCAGTCCCTGCAGGGTGGCGCCAAGAAAGTGCAAAAAAAGATTTTTCTTTTAATCAAAGTTCGACGATCCTAGATGGGGCACTGAGAACTAAGAGAGGGACAGAGAAGAGACAGGGAAGGGGGAGAGAAATAATTGTCTTAATCCCCCACCTTTCTCCATAAACGCAAATGGCTGACGACGGATTTGAACAGCTGCGCGTGCTCAACGAAGTTTTTGTCAGTGCTCTGTCGTGCCACACGAGACATTGTCTTTGGCTGCAAGCAAAACAGAGAGAACTCGAGGCACAATTTCGGCTTGCACAGCCAGAGGAGGTTGAGAAAAAGGACCCAGAGCTAGCAGAGGACATCTCAAGAAACCTCGCTAAAGCACAGGCTTTCAATGACAGGGGCCCTCCCCGCTCAAACAAGAAATAGCCCGTCATATTCCCCGATGCACCAGACCTTGCGGGCTTGCTCGTAGTCCGCGCCAGCAACCCCACGCCAATGCTGCAGCGATTCCTTCCATTTTTTGCAGACACGCCCGAGATCATACCCTGCAGGCGGGTTGGGTATTTCCATTCCTCGCAACAACATGGTTGCCTTACATAAGCTAAAACCCACACCCCGGCCCCCCGCCCCTGTCTGTGGCGGGGGCGCCGGCTTCATGTGCTGTTGCAACACGGCCAGGTTGAGGACACTGTCGTTCCACCCAGACCGGTTGCTCATGAAATTTCCGTGCGTAAATACACACGCAGTAAATGTACCAGTATCTTGGCATTTATTTAGGCCTTGAATAGCCAGGATTTTCGTCAGGGCCTGTTTCCTGCAAGGGCGAAAGACGAGCCCTGGAGATGGCTGGTGTTTGCTTTCTTCACGGCCACGGGGGGACAGGGGGCCTGGAACATGTCGAAGGACAGCAGCTGTCGGACGCGCTGCAGCAAGAAACAGTAGCTGGACGCTTTGCTGCGGTACGTGCAGGCCAGCTGCGCCAGCGTAATCTCTACCGTACGCAACACGTTTTCTTTGTTGGCGGTCTTGCTCTCGTAGTTGCGCTCCGTCTCGGACAGAGGCCCTCCCAGCCAGAACGTGCCCTCCGGCGGGTGCAGCTGAGCCTGTTTTTTGTCCCCTCTCCAGCATGCCTCTTCCGCGACCTCGCCCAGCACATAGATCCGAAGCTCCTGAGAAGGGTCTTCCAAGCTCGCGTTGTGTGAGCTCACGTATTCTCCTGCAACCAGCAGAGCTGTAAGCATAGCGCGCGGCATCACTGAACACACAAGCACTACTCGCTGGAGGTCTAGTTTTCGCAGCAGCTCTTGCGCTGCCTGCAGCTCTGTTCTCTCCAGCACGTTAATCCAGGGCACTGCGGAGCTTTGGAACGCGTCGCCCTGCACAGGGTCTTTTCTCAGATCTTTTATGTTTGTTGTGACTGGGACGTGCCGAAAGTACCACACGAGACAACTGCGCACCTCATGCCTCTCACGCCTCTTGCCAGCAGGCTTTTCTCGGGATACTAACATGCTTTTTTTCTAAATGCTTATATCTTACTACTTGTGCTACCCGCCCTGGTGAAAGGAGGGGGGTGGGGGAGGGGCGCGGGGGCGGAAAGTCTTGTCTCTCTCTTCCCCCCCTCCTTTTTTTTCCTTGACTCATTTCGACACCCCCGCCAAGGGTATCTGTAAGGCATTGATGAGCTCAGCTACATGGAGCTTAAGAGCTTTTTAGTATCTTAAAATCTAATTTTACGGTTTTGCCATTTCTGGGGCTGACGGCTGGCCTATAGTTTGGACTGATATAGTTCACCACAGACGTGATCAAGCGCTCGGCTTGGTCGCTTTCTGAACCCCCCTTTTGAGCCCTTGTGGCAGCTCCGATTAGATTAAACAACTTTTCGGTTTCTTCGCGCTCCCACCAACTTTTTCTGTCCCAGTGATTACGCAGGTGTGATTGGATATGTTCGTTATTACGGAGGAGGCTAGGATTTAAGATTTCACCAACTTTGTACGGCACATTATTCGCAGCTGCTAAAACGACCTGGTTAACTCCGCCGCCATTTATGTGCCAGAAGAATAAAATGTACGGCGGTTTATCCTCGACGACGTTCGTTCCCCCATTTTGGTACAGACATGCTCCGAGCCGGCATAAATACAGCCCCTGCTTAAGGCAGTGTGGGGGGGTCTCCTGCGTTGTTTGGTGTTTTTCGCGCCCTTCCCCTCCTCCTTTCTCTGCTCTTTGAGCCTCCCCGGGCTCAGGGGGCTCAGGTGGAGAAAAGAAAAAAGTGGGTGGGGGGGGGCACCCCCGGCATGAACTTAGTAGCAGCATCTTTTTTGTTTTCTTCGGTTCTGCTCCCCTGTTCTTTGAGCCCCCCGGGCTCAGGGGGCTCAGGTGGAGGAAAGAAGAAAAGATGGGGTGGGGAGGGGGGCGCCACCCCCCGTTCGGCCACGTAGCAGCCCGCCAAGATTTTGAACGAACATGAGGCGCTGTCCTTGTTGGGAGAGCAGTGAAGCTCCTGGTGAAGGCCGCAGCTGGCGCTCGTGGGGGGTGGTATGCCTCCCGGCAGCATGCCCCCCCGGGCGATGAACATGCTGTAATAAACCCGGAGTAGGGTCGGCGTGATTTTGCCTACGCTGCCTAGAGTGTGCACGATGACGTAGGCCTCGACCCAGGCCTGCAGCGAGGGCCAGGCGAGGGCGAGGGGCTTCATTAGGGGCGCGGTCTCCGGAAGGGTGGAACAGGCCGCGAAGATGCTCCGCGCTAGATTGTTGTTGGCGGAAAACGCAAACCCGGCCTCCCGCCAGAACCGCTCATTGTGGTGCAGCGCCAGGCTTGGCGCTTGGTGCCCGTCAGTGCCCATGCCTATCCAGACACAGCGAATTGCCGTCGGTAGAGCCTTGGCCGTGTTGAACACGGCCAGCCAGCGCGATGATGAGAAGGACGACGACGAAAAAGGCGGCGACGTGCCCACAGAGGCCCGGCGGGCGGAGCCCAGCACGTTGCCACCTACTGCCGCGAGGACAATCAGCGCGGGGCTAAGCGCGTTTAGCACCCTGGCGAGAAGATCAGCACCCGAAGCACCGGCCAGGGGAACAAAGAGCACTCGGGGCGCTAGACGGCCCATGGCCTCGGCGGCAGTCGAGAGCGCCAGGGACTCCTGTAGCAGCGTGCCCGCGAGGAAAGCTGGGTCGCGCAGAGCCTCGCTGGCTTTAGTCTTAAGAGGGAGCATGTCTTTAACTAACAGGGCCAGTTCTGTGTGATTGTGCGGCCTGACCTTGTAACAGCCCCCCCCTACGTCCTTGGTCAGAAAGTTTAAGTAGTGCACAGCAAAGGCCTGGCTCGTTGGGCGACGGCGGAATCCCGCCCCAGAAAGTACAGACTTCAGCACGAGCTTTCGCGCCGGGGACATGACCAAGACTAGAGGGGGGTCGCCGTGCGTCTTCTTTGTTAACGCCAGGCAAAGCGCAACCATCATGTCAGGGTAGCCCTTGGTGGCAATCACAACCCTTTTGCCCCTGCGGTTTCCGTCCAGAATAGCACTGAAGGGCCCGCTAGCCCTGCCGTGAGAGCAAGCGTGGGTAGTCCCTGTTTTCTCCATGGCCCCCCTCGCCCCTTTCTTTCTTTAGCTTTGCTAAATTCTAGAATCCCGCCACCTTATATTCCCGGTAGCAAACGACACCAGTGCCTTGGGCAAAAGCCTTTCCCTCCTCCCTCAGGTGGAGGGAAGAAAAAAAAGGGTGGGGGCGGCGCCCCCCCCCCCCCCACACCCCCGTTCTTTCGCGCGGGGGGGGGGGGGGTCCCCCCCCCTTTTTTTTCTGCGGGGGGGGGGGGGGGGGGCGGGGGCCTGAGAAATAGTGTGGCGCCCAAGGCGAAAGCAAAAGTCTGAGCTCCGCCCCCGGAGCTTTTGGCATGTCGGACCACCTTGATGGCAGGTTCTCCGTGAGCATCTTTGGTAGCATCACAGCAGACCCCCTACTAGGCTTGATCGACGTGTCTCGGGCGCTGAATTACGTCCAGAACTGCGGCCTCAAAAGCGCGCGCCAAAAGATCCAGAGTGCCAAGCGCAGGTTCTCTGACGTGGTCTTTACTCGGATCAAATTTAAGGGCACTCCGCTGGCCAGTCTCGCCTGCAGCCAGGATTCTTTAGCCAGATTGCTTGATCGATTGGAGCTCAAAGGACCAGCAGCAGAGGAAATTGCTCAAGGAGTTTAAGCGCGTTTGCAGCGACCCCTCTTTGCCGCTCCCTGCGGTTCATCACATGATTCCGGGCTCGAATGTCATGGGCGAGCCGGAAGAAGACAAGGGCGGGCGCGCTGCTCAGCCGCCCGAGCCCAGCGACGAGACAACGGATGAGGAGGACGAGGACGAGGACAGCGACAAGGAAGAAGAAGAAAAAGAAGAGACAGAGAAAGGAAACAGAAAGGCGGTTGCGTCGGTGTCGTCATCGTCGTCGTCAGCGGTGTCCCCAGGCGGCGCCCCTGAGGGCCGCCGACGTCCCAGAAAGAAGCAAAGGAGAGAGTCTGGCCCCGCGGAAACCAACAGCCCCCCGCGAGGGGCTGGCTGCAGAGGTGAGATTGCAAAGAGCGTCCGGGAACGGAAGAAGCGTCTGTCCCAAATGGCAGAATCCATCCACCAACTGGCAAGGCTCGAGAAACAACTAGACATCGCGCTGGAAACTTTGCGCTCATTTAGCCCCACCTCTCAGTTCCGCGCAGATGCCGTGGAGCTGTTCTTAGACAAGGTCTTCTTGGAGTTGGGAGACGAGGCCAGGGGCCACGCTGGGGAACAGGCCCCCCGCGCCCCCCCTTCTGGTGGGCATGACCTTGCGCCCCCCTTCCGGAGAGCCTCCCCCCCGCGGCCCCCCTTCCGGAGGGTCTACCCCCCCTCCTACCCCCCGCCAGCGGGTCTTGCCTGAGTTCCCGCGGGGCGGGGGTCAATGTTGTAAGATTTCTGTCGAGGTTTTAATAAAAGTTTTCTTGTACTACCTTTTCTGAGCTTTCACGAGCCCGCCAAAGCAGAAGTAATGGATCTTGCGCCGATAGTACGTAGGGCTGCACCTGTAGAATCCCCGTTTGCTAGTCAGTGTGATCTGCAGCGACAATATTTCCTGCTGCCTGTTGACTTTAACCTGCACCGGCTCCTTTACGTGCAGTGGCAGTAGTGCATTGGTCCACCCGTAACTATAGTCACCCTCGCGGTAGGTCCCGTCACGTTGAATACGGTGGCAATTAATTTCCAATATCACGTCGCCCTCCTGCAGCTCGGTCTTAGCTATCGGGAAGACCTTGTAGACGAGCAATCCGTACTTGTCGTCTTTGGACAGACCCAACGAGCAGCGCATCCCGGCGTTTTCGATTGTTTGTATCTTCATCACCCCGCAAGAGAGTAGGGCCGGCAGATCCTGGATTTCTCGTAGATTCCAGTCAGGCGGAGGAGCGGAGGAGAAATCCAGGCTACGGACCAACAATTGAATAAAGTAACGCACTCGCTTGGTTGGGATGCAGTAGTTCAAATTCTGAGCCCCTTCGATGCTTTCGAGAGCTACCCCCAGGACCTTGCCGGTGTCGGGGTCCAGCGCGGGTCCTCCGCTGTTGCCTGGATTGATGGCCGCATCGGTCTGGATAGTAGGCACCTGCGCTAAGCCGTGGGTATTACGGCACGTCTCACACCGGGAAACCACTCCATCGGTCGTGGACAAACGTTCGCCACCTGTCGGATAGCCTAGTATACGCATCTTACGCCCGGCGGCCGGCAGCCCTTGCTCGCAATCAAGTTCCAGGCCCTGGTCGTGGAACATCCGAGACCCGGCCTCGTGGCCCTTTTCGTCTAGCACGTACAGCAAAGCCAGGTCTAGTTCATGCGAGATAGCCCATACACGGGCAGTGTAGTTAACGACGCTGTCATGGAATCGTATGGTCACAGTAATGGCCTGGGTCACACCGTGTGCATTGCGGGCCTGTCTGGATCAGGAACAATGCTGGTGGATGCGATGAGAAGGACGTAATGGCCCCATTCGTTGGGTAACAACCGGCGACCTGGTGCCGGCGCAGCCGCCGACGGTTTGTACAGACTAAGCCGCTGGAAGGGAGACGACTGCCAGCTAGCTGTAGCTGTAGCTGTAGCTAGCAGTGAAACACTTTGCAGCCGCACATTTCCCGTCGCTTGCTCATGGCCATAACAAACCAGGAGAAGCCTGAATCGGGCCATGGGCGCGTCAGGCGGCTGAGTAAAGAGTTTATCGGGCAACCCCCCCTGCCGGGGCTGGCCTGTTAGGTCGAGCGTTGTTAATTGTGCGTATCAGATCGGCACCTGAGTGGCCCAGGTCGGGTGAGGCGTCCTGTCCTCGTGGAACACCACTAAAGCATCTATGGGCACGGGCAAGTGCAAACGGTCGGTACATTCCCTGGCGGCCTCCTCCAGAAACCATCTAGGTATGCAGACCACACGATCGCGTGCGGTGCTCCTCTTCCACCAGGCAACTACCGCCTCGTGCGTCGGTTGCAGCTTGGTTAGGGCTTCCTTAACTAGACGACGTGAAGTGCCAGTTTTCCACTCTTGCAAACTATCGCAGGCGCAGACTCCGCAGCCTGTTGGCATGCCCCGGAGAGGAGTGTTTTGAAACACCGCAGAGGCAAACTGGTCCTGGGCGGCAGCAAGTTTCATTCTTTTATTAATATTACAAAGATCTATTATTATACGAGGCCTCGCAAGTGAGCCGGCATTTTTATATGTTGGACGGGGGCTCTGTGCATGCCCTGCTCGAAGGCGCCGAGGACCCAAGGCGTGATCTGCGCGTGTACTTCCTTAGGGGTGACAGAAGCATCAACAATCTTCCACCCTGCCTGCTTCTGCGCAGATTCGAACTGGGCAGCCACCTTTTGCTGCATCTCCTTTGTCTCATAGCACTCGTTGCCATACCCTCCGCTTGCAAAAGCACGTATTGATAATGAGCCCTTGAGCAGATCAGACAAAGTATATATATCAAAAGCACTACCTACCGCTTGGCGGCTTCCCGCGGAGGCATTTGCAGAAATAGCACCTACAGACGCATCGTTTGTAGCAAACGGAGGGTGCGGACATTGTGTCTAGGAGTGAGTCAAATACCAAGTCAGGTGACGGCAGACCTACTTCAGAAGAAAAGCACCAGCTCTGGTCCAGCCCTTTGGCTGCCGAGAAGGCGACGCCAGAGTAAGAATAGCGGTCCATGACCACTGAAGTACCTTTCTTTAGCAGAGCGACTATCGAAGCTATCACGTGCACATACACAGACACAGATTGAGCACGGGGGGGGGGGGGGGGGGAGGGTGCATGCGCAAGGGGGAAGGCCAGCTGAGCTTTTTCCTGACCGGACTGTTCCCAGCGGTTGGCGGCGAAGAGCAAGTGGATGGCATGATCATCGATTTGAGCTTTGCAAGTTAAGTAAGCGTCGATGATCTTCCCAATCCGGGTTTCCTCG